>CM065120.1:5622500-5847500 GCA_033026305.1 Cirrhinus molitorella
TTTTTTTAGTTTTTCACAAACCACGCATAAACGTTGTTTTCTCAAAAACACAAACATGTACATTCATGTTGCTTGCATATTATTGTAGCCCAGTTTGTGCTGATTACAATGTAATCTGACTTTAGCCATGAATATGTTTTTAAGATACTGAAAAATGCACAAATGTCAGGGCATGTCAAAATTTCTTCAGGGCCCAAAAACACCCTCAGACCCCAGAGGGTTAATGACACTTAAGTCAGAGTAAAGTATCGAAAAAGGTACCATTGGGTACTGGTACTGGAACCTGTACTGGTAAAAATGTGAATGTACCCAACCCTAAAGTCAGCACAACTAATGCATGTAAATGTATAACCATCTTGCCAGACTCAGCGTGATGGCTGAGCCTGTTTCTGAGAGCACAACATGCCTATCCAAGTTTGGATTTCTTACACGGTTAACGGTTAATAATAAATCATCTTCCACTGTCAATAAGTGTGAGCAATACTTGCTTCTGATGTAAGTATATATCCATTTTATTTTTACATATTTAGCTTGAACTCTGCTCTAACGATCACTTAATCAGCTGTGGGACTTATCATACTGCCCCCTAGTGGATGGCCAAAGATTTACTATCTAGTATTGATAATTACTCAAGTGTAAGCCTCTGAATGAACAGGTTCTGTGCCCTGGGGGTCAGTAAGGTATATATACACTGATTATCTTCCACTCAAGGAAGTGTTTTCAATAAGTTTGATCTGTCAATTAATCAGTTCTGATTTATTATACAGCCGTTTAGTGTGATTTGGGAAGAGGAATCAATCAGTTCACTGAAATGAACCCACACAAAGAATGATTTGTTTACTTATCTGGTTCTTTTAACTCACTGACCTAATCATTTGGTAATAGCAGGTAAAAGCTCATCAGATTTGTCAGTGAATGTCAATGAAACATGAGAGTGAGCAAATAATATATAAACAGAATATTCATATTTTTCTTGTCAGATATTTCTTTAAGATATAAATTTAAGCATGAAATTTTATCTCAGTAACGTTTGATAATTACCGACCAATTTCTGTGAAGAGAATCGACTAGCATAAAGATAACCCAGAATGTCGAATGATCCCAGCAGTTTATTCATCTGCAACATCAGAGGTTGTCCCCAAATCCAGGTTTTCATGTCGGACTGCCTTTGATGATTGAAGTCTTTACTCCAGTTGGTGTGAAAACACGTTTGATTACTGCTTTTGATCAGCAGCTGTCAACGTCCAAAGACATCTGGCATCATTCAAACTTATTGAAAAACCAAGATGAATTTTTCACACCGCAGTACCCCACATCTTACACACTAAATCACTTTAATTCAAATCTAAAGATCTATAGAAAGATGTTCTACCCAGTTTGACTGTCACTAAGCTAGAAAAACGGTCACACATTTAGCTGTTCGGTTTGATATTGTGAGTTTCATTTTTTTATTTCTTTATTTCTTTATTTTTTAAATATTGTTCTCAGTCAACTGAAAAGTGAAAAGCCTCATTAAAATGTGATTACAGCTAATAACAATATATTTTTTTCTTGGACAAACTTTTATATTACACATTCACTGTGCTACTGCAAACTTTTTACACTATAACATTGTAACAGTATAATATTGTAAATATGTATTGCAAAATAATTATTTTAATTTAGTAAAATTAATTTAAATTATTGATCAACATTGTAGTATTATTTATATACTCTTATAATATTTATACATATTTTTATATTTTCATTTTCATTTTAGTTTCAATTTTAGTAATTTCGTTGTGGTTTTGTTTAACATTTCTATTTAACGTTATTTATTGATTTATTTATTTCACCTTAAATAATTTTATTTCAGTTAGTTGCTAATATTTTCTACTATTTTAAATATCTCTGATTCATTTTGATCTAATATTTATTATATTGTATGTTATATTACTGTTATTATATTTCGATTTTATTTCAGCATTATATCTAGTCAGTATCTAGTATCTTTTTTTTATTATTATTATTATTATTTTTAACAATAACACTGATGTTCTTACTGATAAATGTACAAATTAATTTGGAAACAATAACTAAAAATTAACTCTAAAAAACAGATTTGATTATTGTATAGTACATTTGACCAAAAACGAAAACAACTCAAAATTTCATGATTGCTAAGTCAGGTTTGATCAAAAACATGTTAAGGTAGGGCTTTAACAATGCATCAATTCTACCTGTTGCCCTGATTGCACCAAGGTTTGCAATCGGTGAACATCTGATGGGCTTTGATACTCAAACATTTTGTTCTCCTCCACCGTGTGCTGGCAACGCTGTCCCATGAAGCGATCAGAAGCAGATCTTACCCATTCATACGCCTCGTTCTCCTGTCAGCAGTCACCTCCCCCGTGCGACTGCGGCCCGGGGTGACAAAGTGACAGCTTAATCAAGAATGAGTAAGACGAGCGGCGTCCTTGCCCCAACTGTTCAAGTGGAAGGGAGAGAAGGAGCGAAAGAGAGAGATAGGAAAGAAAAAACGCTAACAGGAGAGAGCGAAGCATGTTCGAAACTGTGTATCTTTGTGTTTGTGTCTTTGAGTTTGCGCTACAGCGAGCGAGATATTGAGCAGGGAATCATATCACAACATATCACAAAGTTATGACAGTCGGACGCTTTATCATATGAGACAGGACTAGATACTGGTATGGATAGTGCTGGATGGAATGACCAATAAATATCATGATTTTTTTTGTGTGTGTGTAACTAAACCTTCATATTCCCCATAATGTCAAATACAAATTTGCTGTCAAAATAGGTGGTAATCAAATCTATTTAGAAAACTAACAATTTATTTCCTAAACCAGGATTAGGCCATAGTTCAATTAAGACATTTAAGTCATTTTTATAAATGTGCCTTAGAAAAAAACATTGCTGGTGTGCATCTTTAGACAAAACAAAGGCACTGATATATTTTAAGATCAGTGAGTGTATGTTTATTTCAGTTGAAACAGCTCAGAATTACATTTTAGTCTAGGACTAGGCTTAAGCCATGTTTGTGAAACCGGGGGTATATGTATAGTAATAATTAATTTTATTTTTTGGCAAATTTACTTTTTAAATACAAAATATAAATAAATGAAGATTTGTCAGATTTTCCTTACTCTTATTATTATTATTATTATTAATATTATTATTATTATTACTACTACTACTTTAAGAAGTGCATTCTGCTGTGCAATAGAAATAGATTTCTGCAATAGTTTGCAATAAGTTAATCCGAACCAGTGTTATTTTAATATCATTGAGTTACTATTATATTTTGTGATTTTTATTTATTTATTTATTTATTTATTTATTTTGCTTTTCATTTATTTTATCAGTGCCTATATGTTTTTTTTTTTTTTATTATCATTATTAATTATTATTTCAGGTTTTTTTTTTTTTTAGTACAAAAAAATATTAAAAATCATTTAGTACATATTTAAGTACAAGTTCAACTAAAAAAAGGGAAATATTGCCTTAATATTTATTTGCATTTCAAATATTTTTTGTGTGTGTATTTATAATTATTTATTATTATTATTATTATTATTATTATTATTATTTATTTATTTATTATAATAAACCTGGACAATAGGCTACTTTTATTTTGCAGGGTTGTAGTAAACTCCTTTTAATTTTCTGTTAGTTTAAAAATACATTATTATTATTATTATTATTATTATTATTATTATTATTATTATTATTATTATTGTTGTTGTTGTTGTTAAATTAAATTAAATTAAATTATTTTTTTTATTATTTTTTTTTTTTTCAGTGCTATACTAGTTTTTATATGAAAAATAAATGCTATACTAGTTTTAATATGAAAAGGATCAGGTCAGCATGAGGACCCAAAATCAGTTATATAAAAAATAATATATTTACTGAAACTTGAAACTCAATAATTCTCATGCTGGTCTTTTAAGTTCTTTATTTGTGCTTTGGTCTTTAGTTTTGCATAAACATCTTAAAAAAGACCCTCTTTTAAAATGTAGTTGGATATAAAAACCACAGAAATCAAATGTGACTTTAGATTGAAGTTTAATTCATCCAGTCCATCTGGTTTCAAACCTCAGTTCTGTAAATGTAATTCTACAGTGCAATGCATTTGACATTTTTTTTTTATGATGGCATCAGACAAAATTAGAGGTGAGTCATTTTGATTAAGAATAACTTAGGAGAAATGTGCACTCCAAGAATTGTGCACAAGAAGACTAGTAACGTTTATTAAGGAAGTAAATAGGGTCAATTTTGACTTCATGTTGAGTTAACTCATACAAGCTGTGTGTGCTATTCTAAATGCCCCATTTATTCCTCTTTCTGACAGCCACCAACCTCTGCACCCCACCTAAACTGACTGGATGTTCATGAATATGCAGTAAAGATGCTTTTGTGGGATTGCGAAAAGAATGTGCTAATTATCTCCTGTTGGAGTCGGTTGTTCATGTGGATTCGTGATGATAGCCCTCTAGTCTTGTTCTCAGAGTGCGGCTCTCTCCATGAAGTCGTCTCACTAACAGCTTGGCTTTTAGGACTCAAACTGAGAACTAAGGGCAGCGAGTGTCAAAGCACCAACTTTGACGACGCTAACTTTCTCCGTCAAACTCGCACACCCTGAGCTCCGTCTATTTTGAGGACTGGTTTACGGTTACTCGCACTGGAGGAATCTGTCTGGAATTAAGTTGGGGAATAATTCATGAATTCCAGGCTAAACGACTGAACAAACTTTGATAGACAAGATTTTATTAGCGGATTTTGAACAAATTATTCTTTTGAGTCTGAAACTTTTTTATTTAAGGAGTTGATAAATGAAATAAGGAACCAGTTTGACTTATGACTTGATTTTATGAAATACTATCACCATGCCTACATTTTTAGCATATTGTTAACAAGTTTAGCATGTTGGCTAAAACTATTTAAAACCATTTTAGCAACGCTAGTATGTTGCTAGCATGTTTATAACATAACTTCATGTTTTAGCATGTCATTAGCATGTTACATGCATTTGTAACACATTGCTAGCATGTTTTAACACATCATTAGCATGTTGCTAGCATTACATAGCATGTTTTAACATGTCGCTAGCCTGTAGCTAGCATATTTAACACATGTACAGCATGTTTACCAACATTACTACCATGTTGTTAGCATGTCTGAACACTTTGGTAACATCCTGCTAGCATAATTCAATGTTTTAGCACATCACTAGCATGTTTAGCAACATTACTACCTTGTTGTTACTATGTCTGAACACTCTGGTAACATGCTACTAGCATGATACAATGTTTTAACATGTCACTAGCATGTTTAGCAACATTACTACCATGTTGTTAGCATGTCTGACCACTCTGGCAACATGCTGCTAGCATGATTCAATGTTTTAGTACATCACTAGCATGTTTAGCGACATGTTGTTAGCATGTCTGAACACTCTGGTAACATGCTGCTAGCATGATTCAATGTTTTAGCATGTCACTAGCATGTTTTAGCACACAAGTGTTTGCTGTAAAAAAAAAAAAATCTTAAAATTACTTTTTATAAGCTTCATAGCTAAAACGTTATATCAATCTCAACATGTTAAAACGTGTAACATGCTCAAATCTAGGCAATTTGCTCAAATAGGTTAACACACTAGTGATGTGTTACAACATTGTTATCATGCTAGCAACAATAAAAATATTAGGTGACTTGCTAAAACATGTAAGCAACATGCTAGTGATGTACTAAACATGCAGCATTTTAGAGATGTGTTAAACATGCTAGGGACATATTAAAATGTCATGCTATAAACATGCTAGCAAGATGCTAATACATCTTAATACATGGTCGAGATGTGTTAAACATTCTAGCAATATGCTGGGGACATGTTAAAATGCCATGCTATAAACATGTTAAAACATGCTACCAATATGCTAGTTGGTAGTAGCATATTGTAAAAGTAAAACTTTCCCACTACCTTGTTTTAGAACATTACTAGCATTTTAGCACATTGCTACCATGTTGTTAGCATGTCTGAACACATTGCTAACATGCTGCTAGCATGATTTAATGTTCTAGCATGTCACTAGCATGTTTTAGCACACATGTGTCTGACTTTTTATGAGCTTCATCATAGCTCCAACAAACTTAACTGGGACACATAAAATTACAGTAAACACTCTTAATGAAACAGCACTATTTTATTTTTAATATTATATGGTGGAATATTATGTAGTAGGATGTCAAGGTCCACATGATGATGTAAGGTATTGTAAAAAAAAAAAAAAAAAAAAAAACTGAATAATTTTTAACCGTTCATTGAAATAAACTGTTCAAAAGAATCAATTTGCAGAACTGAAACTTTCCATCGCTACTATTAAGTGTATGTATTCATTCCTGTTGAATAAGTTTAGGCCCACAGATGTTTGTTAATTCAAAATCAAGTGGCTGTGAACTCATGTCTACTTTGAGGGCTTATTTTGAATTAATGCATTTTGAAGTATCTGTAAATGTGGTCACTTCTGTGAGCTTTTGAAAGCCTTTCTACGCTCTCACCGGACTCTTAGAAGCACCTTTCCTTGATCTGCCGCTCTCCTCGGCTCTTCTGTCCACCAACCTTTTGCCTCTTTGAAGTTTTTAAACTTTTTTCCTCTTATAGCTAAAAATATATACAGTTCAAGGAAGGGACACTGAGATGACATAGCTCAGGGCCACTGTTTTGGTTTTAAAGTGTAAAGTACTGTTGGGGTCAAGACTAAGTAAGGTTATTTTTAGAGAAATGTATACATTAGTATACACTTACTATACACTTTAATAAATGATCAAAAGTGACGTTAAAGACTTCTAATACTCCAAAAAAAAAAAAAAAATCTTGAAAAAAAAAAAAAAAAAAAAACTTTTGTTACGTTGCACTTTCCATTTATCCAAAAAAAAAAAAAAAAAAAGCATAAAAAAGATACCAGTGACTTAAACATGACAGGACATGCTAGCAATATGTGAATGACATTTTACAACCATGTTCAAACAAACATGCTAGTGATGTGCCAAACATGTTAAAACATGCTAGAGATGTGTTGAACATGCTAGCAATATACTAGAGACATGTTGAAACATGTTAGTAATATGCTAGGGACATATTAAAACATTAAGCCATGCTATAGACATGGTAAAACATGCTAGTGACATGCTAGTGATGTTCTAAAACATGTTAAACATGCTAGCAATGTGCTAGGGACATGTTAAAACATTGAATCATGCTATAAACATGGTAAAACATGCTAGCAACATGCTAGTGATGTGCTAAACTTGTTAAAATGTTAAACCATGCTTTAAACATGCCAGTTATGTGTTAAACAATGTTTGTAATGTAAAAGCAATGTGCTAAAACATGGTAGCAATGTGTTAAACATGTTAAATCATGCTATAAACATGCTAAAACATGCTAGTGATGTGTCAAACATCTTAGAACATGCTAGTGATGTGCCAAACATGTTAAAACATGCTAGAGATGTGTCGCACATGCTAGCAATATACTAGAGACATGTTGAAACATGTTAGTAATATGCTAGGGACATATTAAAACATTAAGCCATGCTATAGACAGGGTAAAACATGCTAGTGATGTGCTACAACATGTTAAAACATGCTAGAGATATGTTAAACATGCTACCAATATGCTAAGAACATAATAAAATGTCAAGTCATTGTATAAACATGCTATAACATGCTAGCAAGATGCTAGGGACATGTTAAAATGTCAAGTAATTGTATAAACATGCTAGCAACATGTTAGTGATGTGCTAAGACATATTAAAACATGTTATAGATATGTGTTAAACATGCTACATCATGGTAAACATTAAAACATGCTAGGGGCATGTTAAAATGTTAAGTTGTGTTATAAACATGTTTAAACATGCTAGCAATGTGCTAGGGACATGTTAAAACATTGAACCATGCTATAAACATGGTAAAACATGCTAGCAACATGCTAGTGATGTGCTAAACGTGTAAAATGTGTGAAAACATGCAAAACATGGTAGCAATGCAGTAAACATGCTACCAATTTGCTAGTGACGTGCTAGAATGTTAAATCATGCTATAAACATGCTAACAGCGTGTCAGCAATATGTTAAAACATGTTAGCTACATGCTAAAACTTGGGCAACTTGTTACAATGTTAACAAAATACCAGTGTTGTGTTAAAATATACTAGTACTGATGTACTAAAACATGCTAGCGACATGTTATGTTAAACATGCTACATCATAGTATAAACATTAAAACTTGCTAGGGACATGTTAAAATGTTATGTCATGTTATAAACAATGTGTTAAACATGCTAGCAACATGCTAGTGATGTGCTAAAACGTATTAAATCATGGTAGCAATGCAGTAAACATGCTAGCAGTTTGCTAGTGACGTGCTAGAATGTTAAATCGTGCTATAAACATGCGAACAGCATGTCAGCAATATGTTAAAACATGTTAGCATGTTAGGCAAATTAGGCAACTTGTTAAAATGTTAACAGCATACCAGTGTTATGTTAAAACATACTAGTACTGATGTACTAAAAGATGCTAATGACATACTAAAACATGTTAGCAATGTGCTAAATCTGAAATTATTTTAAACATTCACACTTTCTAAAGCCAGCATCAAATTTGATCTAGTTTTATTATTATTATTATTATTATAATATGTCAAATAGATGCAGCATGAGAGACTTGTTTAAAAAATGTTTCAAAACCATGTACCACCCACAAACATTTATGATGGAATGTTATGATGGCCATTAGCATAAATAGTCCGATTTAAAATCATGGAGTCAGCGTGACAGGATGTGACGTTTTCATGCACTACAGTGAGTGTAATTCAGTGTCTCATAATTATTCATGAGTCTGCATGGTGTTATCCTATGAGCAAGCCCTGTCTCATCATTATTCATGACACCACGTGACATTTTTCCAAGACAAGCGCTTCAGATGCTCAGCGGGCGCTTCACTGAGTTGATGTCACGCCGAAAGGTGTGAGTGTTTTTCATTTGCATGGCTTCCCCGCAACGCTGGCAGAGCGACAGGCTTTCAATCAATGACCGACACCTTTGAAACGTTTGTGTGCAACAAGCATTTATTACGGAGAGTTTCTAGATTTATGGAGACGTGGACTGGGGCTCGTTTGATAGTCCCAGACACAAACACCATCCATCCTTACTGTGAGTGTGTCAACCCATCAAACGCTCAGGTTTGTGAATCAACACAACAGAATAGCCTCGAAAGTTATTAAAAATGCAAAAGCACATTCACATATATTTTCAATGCAGAGTACAAATGCAAACAGCTTGGGATTGATGTGCCATTGAATTACCAATACAATATGGCCTGTGTCTATTTGTGCAATGTATTGTGAGCTTACAAAACTGTGTTTGACTGGATCAGACAAAAATTTCCTCGACTGTGGCTTTGCACACTGATTTGATTGACTTATACTTTTTTATGAGGCCTATTTTCTCTATAATAAAAGAAAAAAGAAAAAAGAAATCTTATTGTGACTGTATCTCTCAGTTCACTGTCTGTCATTCACTCTTACTTCACAATGCCATAGAATAACCTTTTTGTCTAAATGGTTAGAAGGTTCTTCAGATTATAAAAGGTAAGAAAGAAATGACTCAATGGTTCTTTGTGGATCAAAAATGTTTCTTCTATGGCATCGCTGTGAAGAACCTTTTAAGCACCTTTATTTTTAAGAGTGTTGTTGTACTTTGTTATTTATTAATTATTGATTAATTATAATATATATATATATATATATATATATATATATATATTTATAAAAATATATTATAATTTTTTTTTTTTTTTTTGACCTGACCATGTTTTGTCACATACCTTTCTATCAAAGTTATCTGACATTCCCTTACCAAAAAAAAGTATACTTCAAGTTTATTGTATTAAGTATACTTAAGTAAAGTTTGAGTATATTTTTAAGTATACTTCAATTTAGTAAATATACAAATATTAGTGTACTAGTAGTATACTTTTAAGTGTACTATTTCAATACTCATTGAGACTAAATTGGTCCACTTTCTAGTATATAAAAGTATACTTGTAAGTATACTTTAAGTATAGCAGTGGTAAACTTTGAGTACACAACTAGTTTACATCTGTTTTCAGTTTGTACTGCAAGTATACTAAAAGTGAACTTTAGTTTACTAATTAAATACTTTTTTTATGTATAGTCTCAGTAAACTATTAGTCTAGTAGTATTATACTGCAAGTATACTCATAAGTCTCTTTAAGTGAACTTTATATCATACTTTAAGTATACTGCTATTTCCCTATTTGGGTATTCATTTGTACATATTTTGTTATATGAATATCTGAACATAGGAAACATCAAAAGAAATAACAGAGTATCTGCTTGTAAACAAAAACATGCTATCTAGCTTCATGCATTCTTTATATATATATATATATATATATATATATATATATATATATAAAAACACTTAAATGTGTTTACATCACCTGAAAGCTGAATAATTAAGCTTTCCGTTTGTGTACAGTTTGTTAGGTTAGGACAATATTTGGCTGAATTACAACTATTTGAATATCTGGAATCTGAGGGTGCAAAAAAAATCTAAATATTTTTTAAGTTATTCAGATGAAGTTCTTAGCAATGCATATTACTTATCCAAAAATTAAGTTTTGATATATTTATCCTAATGATTTTTATCATAAAAGAAAAAATCAATAATTTTTGACACTTGCTACAAATATACCCCAGCGACTTGAGACTCGTTTTGTGGTCCAGGGTCACAAATATCATTTTAAGTGTATTTCTGAGTATATAAAGTATTTAAGTATATAGAGCACATTTTTGAGAAACACAAAAATTATACAAGGTAAGCTTTCCTATTTTTTAGTTTGAAAAAGCACACTTGAATAAACTTCTTTTTCATAAGGGTTATCAATATGAATTTGTTCTGATACAGTTGAGTCCGTCATATTTTATTACCATTTTGTAAACTTTAGCAAATAAACTGTGATAATCTGAGAAATGTTAAAGGTGGCTGTATATGTTTTAGTTTGACTGTATTAATATGTATATTCCTTTCGAAGATCAAAAATATTTGGGTTGTGGTTGCAGGCCAGGTTTCAAGTAGCGAATCTCAAGTAGTAATCCAAGGTTTCTGTTTCTGCCTATACATCCTGATCCGTCTGCTCGGTTGTTGTTGTAACTGTTGTGTTGGTTTCCACCTACTGTAGACCATGTGAGCTGTGATTATTGTAATTGTTTCATCATCAGTCCTCCTCTGCTGTCACCCTGAGTTGTAAATTAATAACCAGCTTTGCAGGCTCACAAGTTCTGTGTGTTCCAGTCTTGCCTTCATGCTGTTCTGCTGCTCAGCGCCCACCATTGCCTGCTTTTCTTGTGCTGCCTTGGGTTTACGTGAACAGATCTAGACTCTATCTAGTTCATATACAAGATGTTGTACAAGATAGATAAGACACATACAACTCCCAAAACATGTTCAAACCATGAACGTTTAGACTTTCACTTTTAAGAGAAGCATATCTCAGATGTGTTTCATGGTGCCCATGATTCTATAAGTGTATAATGTAGTTGACAGCTGTCGTCATTGTAAAATCAGTTATCCACTGCTGTCATACCAACCTGTGTATCTCTATCCAAACTTGGAGAATGCTTTACATGTGAATAGCTTTAAATGCTTATGAACACTGAAAATATCTATTCCCAGAATCAGGCATACCATATACAACATTATGTAGCTTTCCTAATAGTGTCAGAGAGCTTCACTAATGCATGCACTGATTAAAAAGGTCACTTTGTCTGACTAGAAAGCGACTGCTAATGATAGCATGAGATGATACTAGAGCACTGGTGTCAAAAGTATTCACATTCATTACTCGGGTAGAAGTATAGATACTAGAGTTTAAAAATACTTCTGTAGAAGTTGAAGTATTAACTCAAGCTTTTTACTCAAGTAAAAGTGCAAATGTACTGGTTTCAAAAGTACTTAAAGTATAAAAGTAAAAGTAATGTAAGGAAAAAAATGCCATTTAGGACAAAAGTTTAGGCCGTGCCAGAGGGGCCTATTGTGCACTACCCCAACTCCTCAAAAAAACATTTTTAAAGGCCATAATGACTCTAATGTTATATTAAAATATTAATGTTGAAAAAAATTGGGATACACTAGGCCAGGGGTTCTCAACCTTTTTTACTCCAGGGCCCCCCTCCTTCTTCAGTCAATTTTGCAAGGCCCCCTATGCCTGAAATTTGCTCCTATACTTCTGCAGTAAAGAGAAAAGTGTTTATTTTAAACCTTTTTTATTAACCAAAACATTTGTTTTGCCTTATTCTTCTTACAAAAACCCTCAAAATTCAAACAAACTTTAAATTAAAGCAATACTTTACAACTTAAAAGAAAACTCTGCTCAATTCCATCCTTTTAAAATAATATATACATATACAGATTTAAAGATGTCCCTTTAAACCGACTGACTGAATATCTACTGTTTGAATTCATTAAAATATAGCATGCATAGTATGAAAAAATACATCAAATACATTCTAAATCTGTTGAATCATTGATCTGAAGGCTCATAAACACCGAGCCTCACAAAATCCTCCTCTATCACTGAGCATCCATTATAAAACACTCACAAAACATTTAATTTGTACAACTATGCAAATATATTAAAATTACACGCAAAAATACCATAGGGATCAGAGCCCAGAGAGAGCGCATAGTTTGCGAATCAACAGCGGACTAGGGGTCGTTCACATGTAGCGTCTTTTACGCGCTCAATTGCGAGCTCATTTCAAATGTAGAAGCGCGGTGTGCACGCTCATATTGGAAGTGACGCGGACGCGATGCGCACGCTGTGCGACGGGCTCGATTTTTTCAGGCGCATCCGCGCCGCATCTAGAGCGGAGAGCGCAGGTCATGGTTGCTTAGCAACGGCAGACGCCACGGCAGCGCAGGCTACAGAGCGCTTTGGAAAGAGGCGCGCCTAGCTTTTTCCACGCGTTTTAGGCGCGACATGTGAACAGCCCCTAATGCGTGCCTGATGTCGTTTTAATTTAACACATTACAAATGAAATTAAACAATTTTAGGATAATAATTAAATTAATTTTATGCTATCTCGCGGACCCACCGGAGAATCACTGGTTGAGAAACCCTGCACTAGGCTACCTCTTTCAGTAGCATGCCCATTGAAAAATGCAAATACATTAAAGAACCAAATACGTGTACTACTTATCACAGCATTGTCAGTCAATCGTTGTCAATCGCAAACGCTAATTTATTAAAACGTCTCTCTATAGCTTAATTTTCGAAGAATGAAGAGAAAGCACCCGTTTGATAAATGATCCAGTAATGGAGAAATAATAACTTTTAAGAAATAATCTTTTTTGAGTAACGACCCCAACACTGGCTATGTCCTTGCTGGAGTGTGATGTGATTTGTGTCATGTGCAGGTGCGATGGGTCGCGTACAAACCAATAGGGTGTCGGAATGGTGTATGTTTATACTTCTCACCCAACCACAAACAAATTCACTCTATCTGGATAGCGCGATTTATCTGGATAAGTTTTTTAAACGATGACAGGCTGGAATGAAAACAAAGGAGTAACGAGGCTATTTTAAAAATGTAGGGAGTAAAAAGTACAGATAATTGCGTGAAAATGTAAGGAGTAGAAGTAAAAAGTAATTACTCCAGTAAAGTATAGATACCTAAAATGTCTACTTAAGTAAGGTAACAAAGTATTTGTACTTCGTTACTTGACACCTCTGTACTAGAGCTGACACTTAAACACCATAATTCACTGGTCTGTGCCATCATTCAGAGCAACTATTGTTTTGGATCATGATGTGTCTGGAAAGTCATTTAGTAGCATTTCCACTTGAGTTGGCTATGCTATCTAAGAGTGTTTTTCTGTTTTTGTTTACAAGTCCATGGCAAACTGTGATTTAAAATCTAATTTAATCCTGAAAATAAAAACATAAAAAAGTTCTTTCTACATTTATTCACCCTCATGTTTCTCCTGAAACTGTATGACTTTCTTTCTTCTGCAGAATGCAAAACAAGATATTTTGAAGATCTGTTTTTGTCCTTGCAATGAAACTACACTGGTTTCCAGACAATACTGGAGTCTAGTGAATTGTAAGAAACGTTACATGGCATTGCTTCCATTAAAGAGGAATATGCACTCGGGTGAATTTTCAAATCATGCTGGTGAATGTGATCGTCAGGTTTTGTTCATGTCGTCTCCAGTGCAGTCATTACTACAAAAGAAGATTTGATCATGAAATGCTGTGTTAATTATTTAACATTTACTCAAATTGTTATGCTAATCATTACACAAATGTAACTAGTGGTTTCTTCATCAGAACAGATTTGAAGAAATGTAGCTTGCATCACTGGTTCACCAGTGGATCCTCTGCTGTGAATGGGTGCCATCAGAAAGAGAGTGCAAACAGCTGATAAAACATTGCAATAGTAGTGAAAAATTTGTCTCGTCTGAATCAGGAGAGAAATATGCACCATGAAACGTTATTATGGATTATGTACTCACATTTTGTCCAGAAGTGATGGCTTAAAAAAAAAACAAAAAAAAAAAAAAAACTTAATGATGGATTTGTTTCTTACAAACACAACTTTTCACTTCACAAGATATTAATTGGTGGACTGGAGTGGTGTGGATTATTGTGATATTTTTATTAGCTGTTTAGACTGATGGCATCCATTCACTGCATAAGAAGTGATCCAGTGTTTTTCAGAATTTAAAAAAAAAAAAAAACTTTTTTGGGTGAACTATTGTTTATGTTTCATTATTTTGCTAATTGTAAACCCATTCAGATTATGTGTATGGACATTTTTCCAAGTTGAGGTTCACGAGAGGATGAACTATCACTTTAAAGAGTTTTTGAGTTTTGAGTTGGCATATCCTACCCTTGTTTCACCAGAAAAGATTGAAAGGCCTTATCATATCAGCAAATTAAGCACGATATTAAAATCTGAAAGTTGTCCAGCATTATTAAATGCTGTTCTTAAATTCCCCTCTGCATGCCGCCTCCACTGAGGATGTTATGCTGCATCATTTTCCTCCCTCTTTTGCTTCTCATTACGAGGTTTTATTTAGTCCAGAGCAAGAAAAGTCTGTTGAACATTTTGTTTAATGGTGGTGGTGCTGAGGGAAACCGTGCGCCAAAGCAAGGCAATTAGTTTCTCTTCTGCTGCCAATCAACAGCCACCCAGGAGAGAATGAGTGTCTAACGTGCCTCTTGTATTCACTCCTGCAAGTTGCATTGAGGAACCTTCCCCTAATTAAAAACCTGATGACTGATTTTGATATGGCAGTTTACAGGAGAGTCAGAACGCTGAGATTAAAAATGCAAAAGTAATTGAAGCATATGCTTATGAACAACACAAGCATGTATTGATCTGCCCCTGAAACAAACGTTTGAAGCATAACTCATTTCCAGCAGACGATCGATACAGTTAATATTCACGATATGAACTTTTGCACCCAAATATTGCTTTTTGTTGGCGCTTAGGTTTTAGTTATGCCATTGTGTGTGTCATTTGTGTTTAATAATGACTGATTTGTTGACTTTTCAAGGTGAGATAAAGTTTATTTATACATATTTTATATACAATGGTAGTTAAAAGTGCTTTAAGTACAGAGAAACTATATGTGCATTTCCTGAAGAAAATAGCAGTGCTTTTAAGAAGCAACAGAACGGGCTTTGTGCTTAAATAAAATGGTGCATCAGAGCCGGCGTTGTCATGACAGTCTGTGTTCGTCTGACGTCTGTGCATAAACAACAAACAGCACAACACCTTAATTAGATGCATTGACCAGTGGTTATTTTGATGCAAGGATGACAGAAATCACTATAGAAATATTGTCATCACTTTCTGAATACATAATGTCCTATCAATGTAGGTCAATGAGGATTTTTTTTAATCAGATCACTTCATTAAAGAAGTATTAAAAAAAAAAAGCAATTACAGTTCATTAAAGTTTATTATTCTCACCAAGGCTGCTTTGATTTAATCCAATATACAGTAAAACAGTAATAATGTGAAATATTATTACAAACAACATTATTATACAGTTGAGGTCAAAAGTTTACATACAGTTTACATGCAGAATCTGCTAAATGTATTTAAAAGTATTTTACTAATAAGAGGGATCATGCAAAATGCATGTTATTTTTTATTTAGTACTGACCTGAATAAGATATTTCACATAAAAGAAGTTTACATATAGTTCACAAGAAAAAACAATAGTTGAATTTATAAATACGACTTATTAATACTGCATTGATTTTTTGTTTAGTGATAGTTGTTCATGAGTCTCTTGTTTGTCTTGAACAGTTAAACTGCCAGCTGTTCTTCTGAAAAATCCTTCAGGTTCCACAAATTCTTTGGTTTTCCAGCATTTTTGTGTTTTCTAGCATTTTTCTCAAAATCAGGTTTCAGAACCTTTCCAACAATGACTGTATGATTTTGAGATCCATCTTTTCACACTGAGGACAACTGAGGGACTCTTACAGAACTATTATGGAACTATTACAGAGGTTCAAACATTGATGCTTGTTACGTGCCCATGCTTTTTTTTGTGTTCTTTCCCCGTTGTCTCTCTCTCGTTTGCTTTCAATTTCATTACCAATCCCGAAAGACCCTCCCAAATAAAGGAGCACGCCAGGCCACCTACAAGCCCCCATGTTGTTGCTGTTTTGTGTTATGAATGTTTTCGTTGCCATCCTGGTTTATATTGTACCCCCATTCCTTTGTGTTGCTCTCCCCTTTGTGTACGTTTTACCTTCGTTGTATATTTTGTTCCATCTCCCCCTCACTGTACATATTTGAGCACACGTTGTATGTTACGAGGCCGGGAAGAAGCGGACAGGTAAGAACGTCACATGACACACATTCGCAACACGTAGAATCTGACTTTGAATAGTACATTAGGTTAGGGGCGAGTGCCACCCCTTGTACTTTTGTTTGGACAGATAGTGTAGTTTAGTTAGGGCGTCTCGGACGCTGAAGATTTTTCTTTTCTACATTTTCTTTTGATAGTCAGATTTAGTGGGGTTCTTGAGAAGATAGAGGGTTTCCGTTTTGTTAATTTCTTTGATTTGGCACCACCCACGTCCCCTTTTCCCGTACCCTCTGTCTTGTGTATTTTACGTTCATGTAAATACTGTAAATATTGTACATATTCCCTATTTTTTTTGTTTGTTTCCACCACAAACCTTTATTTTTTGATTATTTACTTTAATTAATCACTTGGTTGCACTGCACGTTGCTTGTGTGTATGTTTTTTTTTTTTTTTTATGTCTACTTTCAAATGTTCGACTCCTATTCCCTAGACTAATTTGGGGTCGTAACAATGCTCCAGAAGGAAAAAAAACACGATGCATTAGAGGTTTAGTTCACTTTCAGAAAATTTTTTTACAGATAATGTACTCACCGCCTTGTCATTCAAGATGTTCATGTCTTTCTTTTTTTTCAGTCGTAAAGAAATTATGTTTTTTGAGGAAAACATTTCAGGATTCAGGATCTCCATATAATGGATATAAATGGTGTGCCAACATTTGAACTTCCAAAATGCAGTTTAAATCCAGCTTCAAAGGGCTCTAAACATTCCCAGTCAATAAAGAAGGGTCTAATTTAGCGAAACGATTGATTATTTTTGAAACAAATTGACAATTTGTATACATTTTAACCTCAAATGCTCGGCTTGTTTCGTCTCTACAATGCACATGCGTAGTCTGTGTGATCCGATCAATACAGTTAGGGTATGTCAAAAAACTCCCATCTCCTTTTTGTTCAAAATCATCCTATAACGCTGTTTTAACTTTTTTTTTTTTTTTGGTAAAGAGCGTTTGATCTTCTTTGTATGTTCACTTTGTAAACACTGGGTTGGTACTTTTGCAGCAATTTAAGATGATTTTGAAGTTGTGGAAGAAAACAAGATGGGAGTTTTTTGACATACCCTAACTGTATTGATCGGATCACAGACTACGCATGTGCGTCGCAGAGACGAGACGAGATGAGCATTTGAGGTTAAAAATATAAAAATTGTCAATTTGTTTTGAAAATGACCGACTGTTTCGGTATATAAGACTCTACTTCATTGGCTGTGA
Source organism: Cirrhinus molitorella (assembly GCA_033026305.1). Classification (NCBI taxonomy): domain Eukaryota; kingdom Metazoa; phylum Chordata; class Actinopteri; order Cypriniformes; family Cyprinidae; genus Cirrhinus; species Cirrhinus molitorella. The sequence goes on from CM065120.1 coordinate 5,640,689, forward strand.
TCATTTAGAGCCCTTTGAGGCTGGATTTAAACTGCATTTTGGAAGTTCAAATTAGGGGGCACCATACATATCCATTATATGGAGAGAAATCCTCAAAAAACATAATTTCTTTACAACTGATGGAAGAAAGACATGAAAATATTGGAAGACAAGGGGGTGAGTACATTAATGAGCCGAAGAAAGCCCATGTCACACCTCTCTTCATCAGACTGCACTGGCTGCCAGTAGCTGCTCACATCAAATTCAAGGTACTGGTGCTTGCCTACAAGTCAACCACTGGCACTGCACCAGAATACCTAAACTGTCTAATCCAACCTTATGTCCCCTCCAGAAGCTTGCGTTCTGCAAATGAACGACGCCTTGTGGTGCCATCCCAAAGAGGCTCAAAATCACTTTCACGGACCTTTTTGTGGACTGTTCCCAGCTGGTGGAATGACCTACCCATCTCAATTCGATCAGCTGAGTCATTGGCCATCTTCAAAAAACGTCTGAAAACCCATCTTTTTCGCCAGCACTTGACCAATTGACACTAGCACTTTCCTACTCCTTTCAGTTTTTCTATATACTTATTTATAAAAAAAAAAAACCTTGCAAGACTTATCATGTTTATCTAACTCAAATTTGCCTCAGCACTTATACACTGTCGCTCTCTTGTTGCTCTGATTGCTTCTATTGTAAGTCGCTTTGGATAAAAGCGGATACTTACTACAGAGGATACTTACATGTTTACTAGAAGACAAAATAAGTTACATTTACATCGAGTTTTTCCTTCTAGACCATCAGTGAACATTTGAACCTTCTGTAATGAGTCCCTCATTTGCCCTCAGTGTGAAAAGATGGTATCAAAATCATACAGTCATTGTTGGAAAGGGTTCAAATACTCAAAAATGATAAAAAAAACAAAGAATCTGTGAGACCTAAAGGATTTTTCTGAAGAACAATGGGACATTTTAAACAAGGGACTCATGAACTATCACTAAGCAGTAAAAAAAACACAAGTGAATCATTCAGGTAACAACACAGTATTAAGAATCAAGGGTATGTAAACTTTTGAACATGATCATTTTTTATGAATATGTAAACATCTTTTATGTGAAATATCTTATCCAGGTCAGTACTAAAAAAATAGCATGCATTTTGTATCCTGCTTCTTATTTAAAAAAATAACTAACACTTTGCAGATTCTGCAAGGTGTATGTCAACTTCTGACCTCACCTTTTCAATAACGAAGGCTCATAAGTTTTATGTACATGCATGTCTTTACTGCATCGTTCATTGACAACAAAAGCAGGGGTGTGCGATGAAACAGCCCTGAAGAAGTGTTTACAATAACAATACAAGTGAAGTGTGTTTGAAGTGCTTCGTGACTGAAGTGAATTGCACATGAAGGGCTCTGTTATCAGATTTGCCAAGAGGTGTGATGATGTAGATGATGTTGTTAAGGTATCAGTGAAGAAGACCTCTTGGAGGACAAGCAGAGAGGTCACGGTCATCCCAACCAGAGCTTATTCCCTGTCAGAATATGCCGCCGTAGACACAAAGGACAACGCATCGCCAGTGGCATTGAAAACATGCTGCCCTCCACACTACGTCAAGATCTGTTATATGGCATACCAAGTGGCACGCGGCTGGCTTTGTCCGTCTTCTTCAATCCACTTAAACGAAACGCCAGTTCTAGCATAATGATATAAGCATTCGCAATGAATCCTAATCACATCAAAACAGTACGAGCTAATGTTTCACGTCTATTGTCATGCACAGCAGGAATTTTCCTCAAGACCTTGATTCATTCCAATGAAACTAGCATTGCTGCTTTGACTCAGTTTTGCATCCTAATTTCAACCTGTTAGACTTCACATGCTGGAAAGAATGGAAATCTATCTGACCATGAAATTGAATAACACGCTTTCTAATATGAAGTATGTTTGCTTCAGTTGCTTTGGTATATGATGGAAGTTAGATAACGGGGAACTGAGTGCATTAGGACATATAATTAAGCTTTTTGTGTGACTGAGGAGGGGGAAAAGCAACATCATAAACATAAAAAAATAATAATAACAACAATCACTTTTGGCTAAATAAGACAGACTTGTGTTTCCCAACGAATACAAGTGCAGATATGCGAGAGAACTCGAGTAAAAGACAAACAAGTAATTAACTTGTGTTGCTGGCGGCTGTTAACTTCGGAGAGCGCAGCTAATGTTGTCATTACGTCTTTGGTGATAATGTTATTAAGACAGAAATGAGATGTGCAACAAATGCTCACCAGCCTGGCACTCGAGAGGTGAACAGTCTTTGCCCGCAGGGGGTGTATCGATTGCATGGCGAATTGTATCATAATCAAACTTCCAACTGAGATGAAAACATGGCGCTGTAATGCTATAGATTATTCAAACAACAAAAATATGCTAACAAGTGTGAAGGTGTGTTCAAAAGCCTACAGAAGAGCGACTCAGCGTGACGTCCCGTGCGGAATCTGTTCTGAGGAAGCGACTGCTGGCAGTTTGTACATGACAGGAAATAAATGTTTAAACTGTTTAAAGGACTTATGTCACTGTAAGCACCACACTTCCCTTAGGGACAATTCAAACGGAACGCGTTTTTGCGTTTAAAAACGTGAGATGCAGGGCAGTGGGATACAAAAAAAGACATGGAAAAAGGTAAATGTCTCGAGGCGTGTTTTTTTAAAAAGTTCTTTTACATGAAATGTTCTAAAACCACAGCACTCATGCACAAGACTTGAGCACAAAGGTCAAAGGCGAATTTCGAGTGTGTTTGATAGGCAGCGATAGAACTGGAAAAGACGGCCTGTAAGCAGAAATGTAAGCATCAGACCTTACGGGCAAAGGAAGTGACATGGAAGAAGCCACAAGGTTTAAGTTTTAAATTCTTTAACTTGACATGGCGTTACTGAACACAGTGATCTAAAACACAGTGCTTGAGTGCAACTGTGAACTTGTGAAAATGATGACATGATTTCAGTAAACAAGGCTTCGTTACGTCACAACTGTTTTGAAACATTCTGAAATTTCAATATCATGAATCGAGTTCACTGAGATCATGCGAGTTTTGAACCATTGTCTATGTTTTTTTTATGTGATTTTAGAATAGTTTTATAAATTTGTAGACAGTTTTAAAGAAACAATTGTGACCCTGGACCACAAAACCAGTCCTTTTTTTTTGAGAATTATGCATGGTGCAATAAATAAGCTTTCCATTGATGTATGGTTTGTTAGGATAGGACAATATTTAGCCGAAATACAACTATTTGGGTGCAACAAAATCTAAACATTGAGACAATCGTCTTTAGAGTTGTCCAAATAAAGTTCTTAGAAATGCATATTACTAATCAAGTTTCGATATATTTATGGTAGGAAATGTACAAAATATCTTCATGGAACATAATCTTTAATTAATATCCTAATCATTTTTGGCATTAAATATAAATCAACAATTTTGACCCGTACAATATATTTTTGGCTATTGCTACAAATATACCCGTGCTACTTAAGATTGGTTTTGTGGACCAGGGTCACATTTGTGTAATTAAAAGGAATAATAGTAGTTAATAGTCTCTTCTTGTCCTGTGTAGACAAGCCGTCCAACTGTGCAAATTAATAAAAGAACACCCTTTATAAAAACACTTCATATTTAATAATATTTGATGATTTAGTAATTGACACTTTGCAGAGATCTTGATTGACAGGTGTTCTGACCAGTCATAACGCATAATCCACCATTTTGGCCGACAAACAAATCAGACATCCAAATAGCACACGTACGTCTGGAAGACGTCCGTTAAAGATCTCTTGATTTGGAAAGCATCTGCTGTGTACATACATCTGACAGACCTCTCTGTAAGATGTCAGTTTTGCATACATTCTAAATCATAAACATCTTAGAGACACCTTAAAGACGTCTAATAGACGTCTATTTGACATCTGAAAGGAGATGTCCTATAGACGTATTGCAGATGAGCAAACACTCTAAAAAGTCTTGCAGATGTGAATGATGTAGATGATGTACGTGTGCTGTCAGGGCAGGAAAATAGATTGACTTAGGTGGAATTAAACTTGAAAAATAGTGTGTACTTCAGAAACATTCTTCAGGTCCCAAAAATTATTTGTTTTTTCGGCATTTTTCTGTATTTGAACCCTTTCTAACAATGACTGTATGATTCTGAGACCCATCTTTTCACACAGAGGACAGTGTACATTTTTTTTTTTTAGTTTAATTTTTTTTAATTAATTTTTTTATTTTGCCTAAGTATCTTTTTTTATTTTTATTTATTATTTTTTTAATTTAGTACTGCCGTTCAGAAGATACCTAACCCTAACCCTAACCCTATTCTTACTTGTTTCCCAGAAGACAAAAAGTTTTTTATTTTATTTTATTTATTTATTTATTTATTTTTTCCATATTTAAAAAGTTTTCATCCCCCAGCTTATAATGCATTGTGTTTCCTTCTGGAGCATCAGTGAGGTTTTTTTTTTTTTTTTTTACAATTCCAAGCCTTTCTGTACCAAAACTGTTTAAAGGTTTAAAATTAGTAATTATGCGTAATAGCCATAGGTCAGTAACAGTACTTGATTAGTGTATAATAATGCATGTTTATGGATTAATGGTCTCAGTTTCTTTTTTGTATTATCTCTAAAGCATTTTATTTTAGCCTGACCTGCATGTGACTCATTGTATGATACATTCTTTCCCCCTCTCATCATCTACATGTTCTCTCTTCCCGTCTTTCATTTTCACTCATCACCCACATCACCTTTTGGTGGCGTCCCCTGCCAGTCACGACAATGTGGCCGATTACACCACACAGATTGCATCGATTGTGCAGGCTAATTGAAATGCGAGTAGCCCTGGTGTGGCGCGCATCTGCTCCATTTGCGAGGCTCGCTTTGGCATGTCTCCTCTCCTCCCATCCGAGAGAAAGTACAAAGTGATACGGCCACGTTTTACTCATCGCTGTCTAAAATGATGCCAGCTTATTAAGATGTGACAGTGCAATAGCCCTTCAGGGAGTTGAGAACAATCAGTTGGCACAAAATTAAAAGAATACTTCATGTAAAACTTTAAGAGACTTTGGTCATAATTTACCCGCCCTCATGTCATTTCAAACCTATAGCCTGTGTGTGTGTGTGTGTGTGTGTGTGTGTGTGTGTGTGTGTGTAAAAGACATAAAGAGCATTTTTCAAAAATGTTCACACAGCATTTGGCCCATAAGAGAAGTATGTGACAAATAGGCTTAATTTTAAATAACTAATTTCAGAAATAAAGAAGAAAAAAATGATATTTCAGTGTACTCTTCCTTCTATTTTGCTTCTGCTAAAAAGAAGACATACTGTCATTTTCTATAATTAACCCCTTAACTGTCACCCGTTCCCTCAGTGGGGCGTCAAATTTACTCAATTTATTAAATCCCAATTTAATCATGACAAACCATATATCGTTGGAAAGGTCTAAGACTCCTAAATAGATATTTGACAATTTTTTAGTGTTACAAATAATGTAGAAAAAAGTAATATATTACTTTATGACAAGAGTGCACCTCAAAAATCTGCTTCATAACACACATAAAAAAAAAAATAAAAAAAAACTGTTTCAACTTAAAACTGTAAGTTTTGCGGCTGCCTTAAGTTTTTAAGTCATTTCAACTTATGATTTTAAATCTTGCCTAGTGTTGGATTTACTTATATAAGTTCTTTTGACTTTACAATATTTGCTGTTTCATCTTATTAAATTAAGTTGAAAAAAGTGTTAACATTAATTTTCTAGTTATGTTAATGTAAACTTTATTTTAAATACAGATAAAAAAATGCTACAACATTTAAATTTTATTTTGTTCTTTGTCACAAAAGACTTTCTTTGTTGCCTTTTCACTATCACGCTTTAGGAATCATCATTAAAAATTTTAAAATCTCAAAATTCATCCTTTGAAACCATTTTAAAATCTTATATATATATATATATATATATATATATATATATATATATATAAAGTTTGAATACTGCATTTTCATGTCTATGTTGAAAAATGGGAGTGACAGTTAAAGGGTTAAAGTGTGTCTCTGTCAACTTTTGTTCAATAAAAAAGTATAGCATGTCTTTGCTAATTAGTCAACAGATCACTCATTTAAATATACCCAGTTCAGACTGCCATAGTGTATTTTTTATTTTTAAGCTGGAATAAAATGCAGTTCACGCTTTTCATATCATTTCCCTTTTCAGAATAACTTTTATCCATTATTCAACAGTATTATGTGCCAACACCTGGCAAAAATGCTGATTAACTTTCACAGAAAATGACTGAATCATGACTTTGGGGTGGACAGTGATGCAAAGTTATTCCTAGTTCCAAAAGGAGTCTAAATAAAATAAACCACAACACTGCAAACAATAAAAGTATAAGATCATGTATACTGTCCATAGATAGAAACACGTGCATATATGAAGCAGGTGGAATGCTATGCAAATTAGGTTTAGCTCAATATGTTGACATTTACCATGAAGTTATTCCAAACACGGCATTTGATTTTCTTTAAGCATCTGAACATAAACATGTTGTGACAAAATAATGTACAGTGTATAAGTGCAATGTTTTCTAAAGCAGTGTATGCAGAAGGAGATTTATGGGCAGCTTTGCTTTGACTTTTCTGTTCGGTTTGACCTAAACACACTGTGTGAGATTGAGGTCTGGAGCCTACACCGGTCTGGAGAAATATATGTAGTGGTGCTTGCATTGGACGATGGGTTTGTTGTAAAACCCCTGTGTACTAATCATTTTCTGTGTAATCAGATTTTCATGATTTATTATAAACTTGGGGAGTAAAGAAATCCAATAGATTCACATTAATAGAGACCAGAATATCTTGGAAACCTGTAGGTGGGCGTTTTTTTGACTTTGGCAACCAGCATTCACATAGCGGCATGGCACAAACCTCTCGGAACACACAATTCAATTTCACTTCAATTTATTTATAAAGTGTTTTTTTCACAGTATATAGCTTAAAAAAAGAGTGGTGCTGTGCAAGCCTGCAATAACCAAGCCAAATACGATAGCGGCAAGGAAATACGTCTCAAGATTTTGAAGTGCACTCTTAAAAATAAAGCTCCCAAAAGGTTTTCACCAAACAAGCTCCCAAAAATCTTTTCACCAAAGAGCCTCTCAGTGAACTGGTTTGAAATAAATGTTTCACCCCAAAATAAAGTATGCTGAAAATGTACACACCCTCAGGCCATCCAAGATGTAGATGAGTATGTTTCTTCATAGGAACAGATTTGGAGAAATGTATCACATTCTCACCAATGGATCCTCTGCAGTGAATCACAATAATCCACAAATAATCCACTTTAGTCCATCAATTAATGTCTTGGGAAGCAACCAAATCCAATTTTAAGATGTTTTAACTTTAAATCATCGCTTCTGAGCAAATTACAAATCCATAATGCATAATAAATCTTCCTCCAGTTGTCCTTTCACAAGAACTAAATCCAGCGACTTATTAACAGTTTTGGACTGTTTTCGCTTGAAAGAGATCTGTGCATATTTCTCTCCTTATTCAGATGAGATGAGTTTTTCCCTGGAGAAAGCAGTATTATGGATAGAGAGAGATTTTCACTTTACAAGATGCTAAGTGATGGACTGGAGAGCTATGGATTATTTGTGGATTATTGTGATGTTTTTATCAAATCTCTAAATCTGACAGTACCCATTCACTGCAGATGGTCTATTGGTGAACAAGTGATGGAATGCTGAACTTCTCCAAACAGAAACAAACCCACCTACATATTGGATTGCCTGTGGGAAAGTACATGTTCAGCAAATTTTAATTTTTTGGGTGAAATATTCCTTTTAAAACAACTTATTTTCATTTTATTAATCTAAAGATTAATTAACTAACATTAATTAACCACTACAAAGAATCTTTTGTGGAACAGATATGTTCAATGGATGTCAATGTCAATATAGAACCTTGAGTGGGAGGATTTTTTATTTATTTATTTTTTTTCCCTTCTACAGCTTTATTTAGAATTGTTGGCATAATTTCTGCTCCTGGGTTCATTGGCTAAGTTTGTTTTTAAAGAGCAGGTCATATTTGAAAAATATGTATTTTTGAAATGCAGTTTGTAATGTAGTTATTCTTCAATGTAAACAGTCTGCAAAGTTGTTAATCAAACAAGTGCATGATAAATAAAGATATTGTCTCTCAAATAAAAGAGCTGATTCTGAATCGCCTTAATGAGTCATCATAATTTCAAATCTTCTGCCTGTTACTGATATATGCCACTAGGTAACACATCTAACAATACAATTCAAATCTTTTACTGAGGACTGCTTCTCTAATCTTAGTGAGTTCAACACAGGATTCGCTAAACTCTTGTCCATGAAAGATAAGTCCATACCTTCTTTATTTGAACCAAAAAGCGTATCCGTACCACAACCTGTAACTGTATGTGTACAGTTGTTTTGTGACCCTGAACCGCAAAACTAGTCATAAGAGTTGTTTTTTTTGGAATTGAGATTTATGCATCATTTAAAAGCTGTACAAATAAGCTTTCTGTTGATGTATGGTTTTTTAGGATGTACGGCAACAAAGTTCCTTGATTATTACTCTGGAATGAGAGTATATTTCCTATCCATATCAGCTAGGAAAAACACAACTTTTCATTTTATGTTGGTTTTAGTACACAGTGTAACTACAGGAGAGTCAAGTTTTAAATAGGAAAAATATCAAAACTCTTTGGTCATTTTTGAGTGAGATGCTAACGGTCTAATCAGATTCAGTGTTTTATGCTAAGCTATGCTACATGTTCTAACACCAGACCCGGATATCGGCTGAATGGATTAAAAAACAGTCTGTTTAACTCTAAGGGGAGTTGGAAATGAGCCTGTTTTCAAAAAAAGTGGAGTGTGCCGTTCACATCACGCCTTTTGCGTGCCAAAGTTCGTTATTTCAAATGTAGACGCGCGATATGCGTGCTCATAATGGAAGTGTTTTTTTTTTTAGGTGCGTCCGCGCTGCATCGAGATAAACACATCTCAACTTTTCAGAATTCTGCAAGCGCACCGCAGGTCAGGTGACAAGAACCAATCAATCTTTCCTGTAACAAGATTGAAAGCTCAGCCAAGATGGATGAACCGCTGATCATAGCTGTTACAGGGATAATCATTTTTAAATAAATTTAGTAGCAGAGCTACTGCAAGCGATGTTTAGTGCTGGAAATCCATTTATCCTTTGCTGTAACTTCCACGTCTTCATTGAGAGCACAGGTCATTGTTGCTTAGCAACGGCAGACGCCACGGGAGCGCAAGCTACAGAGCGCTTTGGAAAGAAGGAGAAAGCAACACGCCTCGCGTTTCCCCGCATTTTTAGGCATGACATGTGAACGGCGTATGACATCAAAGTACAGTGAGAGCAATTTGAAAGCATGCGGAGCCACCTGCTCTCACAGGGCTCCAGATTGCGACCATTTTTTAGTTCGGTGGACTCATTTTTGTGAGCGTCCACACTGGCGTGACCAATGCGTTGTGCAACTCATAAGCGCTTGCATATATGCAACTTCTAATGGCAAAGAAACAAAAGCGAAACTAAACCGTGCTATGTTTCAACTGACTTTTTATCAGCTCGGACCGCAAAGCAAACAAACTTGTCCGAGCTCAAAACAGCTTTACTCAGGTGCTGTGAGATCTAGTGAGAAGTGTTTGAATTCACCACACAAAGGAAAACGGTTGCTGCAAGATCTAGTGAGAATCATTCAAATTCTGCCCAGAACGGCTAACTTGCAAGCACTTTATTTTATTTGAGAAAGAATTTTTTTCTACTATTTTTTGTTTAACATTTGACTGTTATATTCATGAGTAAGTTCAGGTTTTTGGTACTTGAAAGTTTTATAGTTCAAGGTACTTTAAAATATACACTGTATGAATGTGCATGCTCCTGAAATAAAAGTTCAGAAAGATGCATGGTTTTTGTTAATATGACTCATCATCTCTTTAAGGATATGATCAAGTATTTTCCATTGTCTAGTCTAGTTAATAAACAAAGTTGTATTATCACAATATTTAATGAATCAGCAAAGTAGCGTAATAGTATTATTGAATTGCAATACTTGTAGAATCAAAATTCTTAAAAAAATGCAATGCATATATCAGCACCCAAGTATTGTGATAGTATCAAATCGGGAGGTGGGTGTATCGTCCCATCCCTAATTAAATGTATATTCTGACAAAATGACAATGTTTTCTGACTCCAACACATCATCAGGACACTTTAAAATACCATATGTCCTGCTCTTTAAGAACAGATAAAGACAAATTTAGCTTCTTTTCTCTGTGAGTTAATTTTAAGGTCAGAATTGATCGGCTTGAATGTCAGTTTTTTACAGGCTCTACTTTATTTTGCCTAACTGACCGTATTTTTGCCATTTTCTGCTTCCTTGCATTCAGGAATAACAATCTCATGCCAATGGAATCAATAATTTCACTAATCTTGAACTCTCTCCTGTGAGCAGTAGTTGGTAAGACACGGTTAATTAGCCACCGTTTGATTGAACATTTTAGAACTGACAGGATTTCGGTGAGAGTCGTATCACTCTTAAACACATTTTAGACTGAATTCCACATTATTCATTACTTTTTATCTATAATTGCTGTGTACACTAGTGACTTGTTAAAAACAGAGCATGTACATAGGGATTGTTATGTTATTTTTAAACCCAGTGTGGCAAAAACAAATCATGAATATTTAATCTTGCCAGCAATCAATTGAATGTTCCCCTTGAGTGAGTCATGCACTTTTCATGGAATTTTTCCATGTGCTTATTTAGTGTATTGCATGTCTTTTTGACCCATTTAATTTTTCACACCTGTTTCTTTCGTCATGTTATTCCTGCTAAGAGAAGAGAACAAGAAATGGCAATCGCAACTCATTTCACCTCTGTAATGCGTTTATGTATTAAGAAATGAAATAGGATTCATTTTGATTTCATGATAATTTTAACTAGGATTATGGCTTTCACTAACACAAACCAACAGATACATTAGCACATTTGAACGGTTTACCCTTCATAACATAAACACATGGTGATTCTGTTAACTCTTGACTTTAATAAGATAATGCAAAATTGATTTGTTTTCAGATGTGTTTTAAATTTAATACATTTGTGATTTGTATTAAACAGTTTTTTTTTTTCCCTCCATTTTTCTGTAGCCTCAAAACAAGAAAATGAAAATAATTGTTGAAAAATAAATAAATGAAAACTAAAATAAAATGTAATAAATAAAACGCTTTGCCTATCTTTGACTGAACGTCTCAGAATATCTTTTTAATAATTAAAACTCCTTTATAATGGTGAAATTCCTTACACGCCAGCTGGCGAAATATAATCATTCTCTTGCCAAATAAAATGTCATTCGCATTCGGTGAAGCACAAGGTAATAATTCTAGTCCCTGTCTAAAGGTATTCAGAAACGTCCACCATAAATCTGTCAATACTAAACGAAGACACGATTCCCCTGCACTCAATCTCTATACTTTCCTTAATGAACATCTCGGGTGTGGAAACAGGCTTCCCGTTCAGTAATTGTGGAGAAATGCGTCTATTTCAGTTCTCCTCTGTTTCTGGCTTCCTTTGGTCTCTCATTACCTCTTATTGCATCCATTCCACAGGTCCCTTGGTGAGAAGCCATTCTGAGAAAAAAATCAATGCTGTCGAAAACAAGAGGCATGGATATTACACAAGGCTAAAGCCTATTATGTCAGCGGCGACAATAAAAGTATTTTTCGGGCTTTCACGTGTGCTTGTGTGGTTTGCATACTTATTTCATTTCTTGAAGATTACAGACAGTGCCTGCCAATGCCAATTCTGGTGGCTCTTTAATCTTTTGTGTGTTTGAATGTAATGTGGATGCATTGATCTTTCTTCTGTGGATAGACAACATAACATATAACATGTAGAGCCTTTAGTTGGATGATTTTGCTTAATCGTACATACTTACATATACTTATAATTCTGGATGTTCTTAAATCAGTCCATGCACTGCACTTTTTTGATTGATACGCACAGCTAAGTTTTTATCTTAGTAGAGAAACTTAGATGGAAATTTAAATAAATGTTTTTAATGGTTTTATATATATATATATATATATATATATATATATATGAAATGTTTGCGTGGCAGATTCTACATTGAGATTGAGTTTAGTTAAAGGACAGTAAAACCTAAAATCAACAACAGCACATTGTATGGACAAGCTAAGGGTCCCCAATAGGTTTAAATAAACATGCAGTTTTTATTTTATTTTACTATTTTATGTTATTATTTTAATTTATTACTTTGTTTTGTTTTAATAAACATGCTGTTTTTATGTTTATATTATTTTGTCAATATAATGTTGTTTATTTTATTTTGTTTTATTTTATGTTAGTTTTTTTTTATTTCATTTTATTTTAATAAACATGCAGTTTTTATTGTTTTATTATATATTATTTATTTTTTTATTTTGATATTTTATTTTATTTGTTTTTATTTTAATAAACATGCAGTTTTTGTTTATATTATTTTGTTTTGTTTTGTTGTTTTATGTTATTTTATTATTTTATTTTGTTTTAGTATTCTATTTTATTATTTAATACTACTTAATTTATACTATATATATATTTATACTATAATTTAATTTATTTCAGTTTTACTGTTTTATGTATTTTTTATTTTATTTCATGATATTTTATTTTATTATTTAGTTTTATTAAAAAACATGCAGCTTTTATGTTTGCATTATTTTATTTAATTTAATTTTACTCTTTTATATTATTTTTATTGTAGTATTTTGTTTTATTTTATTTTATTTTATTTTATTATTTCATTTTATTTTAATAAACATGCTGTTTTTGTTTATATTTATATTACGTTTATATTACTTAATACTACTTTTTATGTTTAGTACTTTATTTGTTTGTTTATATTATTTTATGTTTATTTTATTTTGTTTAATATAATTTAATTTATTTATTTCAGTTTTACTATTTTATGTATTATTTTTTTATTTCATGATATTTTATTTTATTTCATTTTATTAAAAAACATGCAGCTTTTATGTTTACATTATTTTTAATTTTACTTATTTATATTTTTATTGTAGTATTTTATTTTATGTTATTTTTTATTTCATTTCATTTTAATAAACATGCAGTTTTTATGTTTATATCATTTAGTTTTATTTATGTTAGTTTATTTTATTTTAATAAACATGCCGTTTTTATGTTTTTTATATTATTTTGTTTATTTTTTATTTTGTTTTAATACACACACACATTACAAACACATTATTTATGCTTATATTATTTTATGCTTATTTTATTTAGTTTTGTTTTATTATTTTATCTTATTTAATTATTTTATTTGATTTTGTTTAATTCTATTTTATTTAAATTCATTTTATTTAAAAAACAGTTTTTATGTTTGTATTATTTTGTTTATTTTATTTTATTTTATTTGACTATTTTATGTTATTTTGTTTCATTTTATTTAGTTTTATGTTATTTTTTATTTTGTTTTATTTTAATAAACATGTAGCTTTTATGTTTATATATTTGTATGTTTATTTTATTTTATTGTATTGTAAAATTGCAGAAAGGCTTGTGTGCAGGTTTAGAGTAAATGTTATGGGCAAAATTATGTTTGTTTCACTGATTATTATAGGTTTTGTTAAAATCTTTAATTATTTATATATTTTTTATTTGAACTTTTTTCACTTTTTTTTAGTTAATTTTGATATTTTAAATTTTAATATTATTTTGTAGTATTATTTTTAATTGTATATATTAATTTAATTTATTAGTTTCAGTTTAATAAGTGTACTTATTTTAGTACTTTAAAATAAACAAACTTTTTTTTTTTTACTATATTATTTATATTCTTTTTAATGGTTTTATATGAAAATAAGCAATACAAATGTAAAATAAATTAGTTCACATGGTAAAAACTACAAAGTGATAGTCTTCAGTCTCTTACTGAGTCTAAAAATATATCTTTTTCCAGGTTGCCTGACACAGCAACCATAGGAAGCACCCCTGACCAGATATCGCAAGGTGAAAATAACAAAAATCTAAAGCTATTGTGAGCGCTTTACCAGAGGAGCTGACAGTGAGCAGTGATTTGGCGGACTGATATGAATGACTGTGGCTGGGAAGAAACATGTCTGGCTCTCAGAGAAGAGCGGAGCTGCAGTGTGAGGGTGGCTGCATGACTGCTGCTTCCATCGGCCCCTGGGGACACATGAGAGTGAGTCATTTCTTCAGAGGAAGAGAGCTCACTGCTACTGTATTGTTGTCAGAGCTGAATTGGGCTGGGGAGGAGAGACTAGGAAGTAAATAGGAAGCTGGGCTGTAAAAGTGTCTTGTTGGGTTTATGCCTGGGCAAAATGGTGGTGCTCCAAACAGAAAGCAGCAAAATGATGCTGGCTCTTAAGATACCTCATTTCGCTCCAATTTTAAGGAAGTGTTCAGAGTTGTGGCCCGTAGCGGTTAACATGCTTATGTGGGCGATGTGAGTTTAACTTGCATCATTTCCTGTTTCCCTGCTCATTCCTGTTGTATCTTTCTTGTGTATATGGACCCTTTTACACTGTGAGTTTCTTGCATTTTATTTATTTTTTTATTTTTTTAGAAAGTCATAGAATTAGTATTGTGAATTTTTACAGTCTTTTGTTTTGTTTGTCTCGTTTTGTTTTGTTTCCAGTTAGTAATTTTAGTGTTTCAACTTAGTTTAGTTAGCATTATTATTATTATTAAAATTTATATTATTTATATTTATAAAATGTTTTTTTTTTTTTTTTTTTTTTTTTTTGTAGATAGATCTGCAAAAATGGTATTTGTTTACTATTATCAACATTTTCCTAATCCACAAACCCAAGAAATACAGTGCGATTCAACTAATTCAGAGTCTAGTTAGTAGAGGGATATTAGCTGAGAGATGTTATGACTACACTAACTAGCTGCAAACAGTTAATTTTATTTTATTTTATTTTATTTTATTTTATTTTATTTTATTTTATTTTATTTTATTTTATTTTATTATTTTTTCCCTGCTCATTCCTGTTGTATCTTTGTTGTGTATATGGACTCTTTTACACTGTGAGTTTCTTGCTTTTTTTTTTTTTTTGGAAAAAAAAATAGTAGTAAAAAAAAAATAATATTGTGAATTTTGGTCATGCAAATGGGTCTGCAAAAATGATACTTGTTCACCATTACTGACATTTTCCCAATCCACTTCCAAAAACCCAAGAAATACAGTGCTATTCAACTAATTCTGAGTTTGGTTAATACGGCTGAGAGATGTTATAACTACACTAAATAGCAGAAAACTTATTTATTTTTCCTTTGGCGGTCATTGAGTGTTTTAATTTAATTTAATTTAATTTAATTTAATTTAATTTAATTTAATTTAATTTAATTTATATTTTGCAAATATTTAAATATATCATGATAGACTTATTACAAGTGGCAAGCTATCGAAAACAGATTACCGTCTTTTTTGACTTTTTGTAGTTTTTTTTACTAATTTTAATTAACATTAATTTTTAATTGTTCAGCTTATTTATTTATTTTTTAATCCATTCATTTGCCATTTTGTTATGTGCTTTTGTCATTTTTATTTTAATTCACGTTGAATGTTTTTTTTTTTTTTTTTTGCAGTCTTTTGTTTGTTTGTTGTTGTTGTTATTGTTGTTGTTTTGTTTTATTTTGTTTCCAATTAGTAATTTTAGTGCATCAACTTATTTCAGTTAGCATTTTTATTTAGTTTTTATTTATATTTTGATTAACCAAAAATGTTTTCGTTGAATTTTTAGTGAATTTTACAGTTAATTTTTGTGTTGATGACACTTTCCTAAAAGAAAAACTGAATTTAACTCAGAAATAGCTAGTAAATTTCACAAATTTTAAGAAATGGCAAGTAAATTTTGATGTATGGGGGAAAATGTATTGTTTAAAATTTTATAGTAAACACATTCCAGTATTTATTTATTTATTTACAATTTAGGTTTAATATATTTTTATTACAGTCTTTTGTTTTGTCTAAAATTTGTAATTTATTTATTTTTATTTATTTTATTTATTTATTTTATTTTTTTGTAATTTGTATTAGTTTTATTTTTTATGTATGTATGTATGTATGTATTTATTTCTTTTAATATTACAATTTAGGTTTAATATATATTTATTACAGTCTTTTGTTTTGTCTTGTTTTGTTTCTAGTTAGTAATTTTAGTGCTTCAACTTAGTTTAGTTAGCATTTTTATTATTTATATTAGAAAAGTTTATATTTTTTAGATTTATAAAATGTTTTCCTTTCATTTTAGTTAACATTGATCTATCTATCTATCTAATTCAGAGTTTGGTTAGTAGAGAGATGTCAGCTAAGAGATGTTATAACTACACCAACTAGATGCAAACAGTATATTTTTCCTTTGGCGATCATTGGGTGTTTTATTTTATTTTTTTTAAATTTTATTTAGCAAATATTTCATTATATCATGGTAGACTTATTACCAGTGAAAGGCTATCTAAAATAGATTACCATCTTTTCATTATCTTTATTTTTTTTATATTTTCAGCTTATTTATTAAGTAATTAATTTATTAATTTATCCATTAATTTGTCATTTTGTTATGTGCTTTTGTCATTTTTATTTATTTATTTTATATTTAAATTTATGTGTAATGTATTTTTATTGCAGTCGTTGTGCAGTAAGTGTAGAAACAAATGTAACTGAGAAATAACTAGTACATTTCACAATTATAAAGATATAAATATATCTATCTTTCTTTTATTCTTTCTTTCATTCCGTGTATTAGAGTCACATGACATCCACAGCTCAGGTGATTGGCTTAATAACTTGTGCAAGTGTAACTGAACACTCATAACTCAATAGTGTGCAGATTTGTGTTCTGCGAGGTCTCGCACCATTGAGCTGAAAGCAAATGCTAATGTTTAGCTTTCTCCAGGTGTTATAAAGACCTCCTCGTTCAGGATTGCTGGAAAATTACAGGCAGGTGTTTGATTAGAGTTGGAAGTAAACTCTGCTGGAGAACGACCCTCGAGGACCGCAGCTCAATAGCCTTGCACTACTGAATCAACGCTGAGTGTTAGTCAAGTGCCAAGTGCACTTGTGCGGTAGAAGGTCGCTACCTATGCAGACAGCAAGGGGACTCACGAGGGTTTAGAACAAGGCTATTATGTTCTGAAGTATTATTTCTTAGAACAAAATGTTCATTAAATATTTACCATCACACACTTCATTTATCATGTCATCGAAGGGATTACATGTTTAATTTATTTGTTTTGATAGCATCTTCATGAATATCCTTAACCAAAACTCACTGGTTAATAATGACTTAATCCTTGAAATATGAATAATAACACATCCTGCTAAAAAAAAAAAAAAAAAAAAAACCCTGCTCATCATCACTGAGGCAATACCATCTATTGCAATATTCTCAATCACTCCTGAGAGTTTTAAAGTGATATTTCTAATATACCAGACATCTCTATCACAAAGAGACACTGCCAAAGATGCAAAGGCTCAGAAATGCAATGTGCATGTAATATGAAAGAATCTGAATACCCAGTTGAGTTACATCAGTGCATTGTGTCCAGCACGAGAATCTCAAGATTACTCAGTGGCTAAAACCCCCAGCTGGACACTTGCATGAAAAGAATGTGATGCAACTGAAATGTAACAAATGTCGCACATTTGTTTTGCTCTCTGCACATTGCTCTTGAAGTTTAATCATAAAAAAATGATATGGGTGAGTTCTGTTTTAAATACTTTCTTTTTCTCATTCAAAAAATAATAAATAAATAATGTATGTATATATATATATATATATATATATACAGGTCCTTCTCAAAAAATTAGCATATTGTGATAAAGTTCATTATTTTCTGTAATGTACTGATAAACATTAGACTTTCATATATTTTAGATTCATTACACACAACTGAAGTAGTTCAAGCCTTTTTTTTGTTTTAATATTGATGATTTTGGCATACAGCTCATGAAAACCTCAAAAAATTAGCATATCATGAAAAGGTTCTCTAAACAAGCTATTAACCTAATCATCTGAATCAACTAATTAACTCTAAACACCTGCAAAAGATTCCTGAGGCTTTTAAAAACTCCCAGCCTGGTTCATTACTCAAAACCGCAATCATGGGTAAGACTGCCGACCTGACTGCTGTCCAGAAGGCCATCATTGACACCCTCAAGCAAGAGGGTAAGACACAGAAAGAAATTTCTGAACGAATAGGCTGTTCCCAGAGTGCTGTATCAAGGCACCTCAGTGGGAAGTCTGTGGGAAGGAAAAAGTATGGCAGAAAACGCTGCACAACGAGAGGGGGACCTGCGGAAGCAGTGGACTGAGTCTGGAGTAGAAACAGCCAGAGCCACCGTGTACAGGCGTGTGCAGGAAATGGGCTACAGGTGCCGCATTCCCCAGGTCAAGCCACTTTTGAACCAGAAACAGCGGCAGAAGCGTCTGACCTGGGCTACAGAGAAGCAGCACTGGACTGTTGCTCAGTGGTCCAAAGTACTTTTTTCGGATGAAAGCAAATTTTGCATGTCATTCGGAAATCAAGGTGCCAGAGTCTGGAGGAAGACTGGGGAGAGGGAAATGCCAAAATGCCTGAAGTCCAGTGTCAAGTACCCACAGTCAGTGATGGTCTGGGGTGCCATGTCAGCTGCTGGTGTTGGTCCACTGTGTTTTATCAAGGGCAGGGTCAATGCAGCTAGCTATCAGGAGATTTTGGAGCACTTCATGCTTCCATCTGCTGAAAAGGTTTATGGAGATGAAGATTTCATTTTTCAGCACGACCAGGCACCTGCTCACAGTGCCAAAACCACTGGTAAATGGTTTACTGACCATGGTATTACTGTGCTCAATTGGCCTGCCAACTCTCCTGACCTGAACCCCATAGAGAATCTGTGGGATACTGTGAAGAGAAAGTTGAGAGACGCAAGACCCAACACTCTGGATGAGCTTAAGGCCGCTATCGAAGCATCCTGGGCCTCCATAACACCTCAGCAGTGCCACAGGCTGATTGCCTCCATGCCACGCCGCATTGAAGCAGTCATTTCTGCAAAAGGATTCCCGACCAAGTATTGAGTGCATAACTGAACATAATTATTTGAAGGTTGACTTTTTTGTATTAAAAACACTTTTCTTTTATTGGTCGGATGAAATATGCTAATTTTTTGAGATAGGAATTTTGGGTTTTCATGAGCTGTATGCCAAAATCATCAATATTAAAACAATAAAAGGCTTGAACTACTTCAGTTGTGTGTAATGAATCTAAAATATATGAAAGTCTAATGTTTATCAGTACATTACAGAAAATAATGAACTTTATCACAATATGCTAATTTTTTGAGAAGGACCTGTATATATATATATAATATTAGTGCTGTCAAACGATTAATCACGTTTAATCGCATCCAAAATAAAAGTTTTTCTTTACATAATATATGTGTGTGCACTGTGTATATTTATTATGTATAAATAAATACACACACATACAGTATATATTTTGAAAATATTCACATGTATTCACATGTATATATTTATATACATATAATTTATGCTATATATAAATATATTTAATACATAAACATAGCATATTTTTCTTAAATATATACATGCATATTATTATTATATATATTTTATATAATATTATAATATTATATATATTATATATATAAGTTTATGTTTACATACAATATGTGTGTTTACTTTGTATATTTATTATGTATATATAAATACACACACACATGCATGTATATATTAAAACTAAATATTTATATGTAGATATATTTATACCAGTATACATTTTAGATTATAAATAAATATAAATATTTAATATATAAATCTGAAATATTTTTCCTTAATATATACATGCATGATATTGGTATTTATATATAGATAATAAATATACACAGTACACAAATATATAGTATGTAAACATAAACTTTTATTTTGGATGCGATTAATCATGATTAATCGTTTGACAGCACTAATATATATATATATATATATATATATATATATATATATATATATATATATATATATATATATATACCCAAATATATAGTCTGCTTTTGTGGTCTACGGTCACATTTACTTAACATTTTTATTTATTATTATATATTTTTTTAATATTTTATTCCTAACAAACTCTCAATTTTAAAAATGTATGACTGGTTTTGTGGTCCAGGGTCACAAATGACAAAAGCACATTACAAAATTACAAAAAAAAAAATATATATAATAATAATAATGATAATAAATAATAATAATAATTTGAATCAGCCTTTATTTTAATATTTTAAGTGTTTTTTTTTTTTTTTTTTTCATGTAATTTTGTAATGTGCTTTTGTTAGGATAGGACAATATTTGGCCGATATACAACTACTTGAAAATCTGGAATCTGAGGGTACAAAAAAAATCTAAATATTGAGAAAATTGCCTTTAAAGTTGTCCAAATGAAGTTCTTAGCCATGCATATTTATAATAAAAAACTAGGTTTTGATATATTTACGGTAGGAAATTTACAAAATATCTTCATGGAACATGATCTTTACTTAATATCCTAATGATTTTTGGCATAAAAGAAAAATCATTTTGACCCATACAATGTATTTTTGGCTATTGCTACAAATATACCCAGTCTGCTTTTGTGGTCTAGGGTCACATTTACATTTTTATTTATTATTATCATTTTTATATATATATATATTTTATTGTATTTCCATTTTCCATTTCTGTTTTTACCTATTTTGAAGTATTTGTTAATTTGTTTCAAATTATTATTATTATTATTATTATTATTGTTTTATTATTTATTATTATTGTTATTATTCTACAGACTTCCCCAGTGCTATTTTAGCATTATATATTTTTTTATTAATATTTTGAATCAGGCTATTTTTATATTTTAAATTTAATTGTTAGTAAATTTGTAATGTGCTTTTGTCATTTTGTCAGTTTTATTGACATATATTCACATTTATTTATTTATTCATTCATTCGCTCACTCACTCACTCACTCACTTTTTAGGTTTCATTTATTTTCATATATATATATATATATATATATATATATATATTTAAATTATTAGTCATTTTATTTTCATTATGTACTTATTTAATTTTTATTGTAATTTATTACAGTGATTTTCATCTAAAGTTTAGAACTTTAAGCATTATTCCAGTTGACAATATATATATATATATATATATATATATATATATATAATAGTGTTAGTTCTTCACAGTTAAGTGCACTAAATATGCAATTAAAATATTTCACATTTGTTTCATTCAAATGACCAAACTACATTTTATGTACTACAGACTTCTTGTGCTTATTTACAGTGAGAACAATTCACCAGCGGTCACTGACTTTTCTCCTTTTTTTTCCCCTGCTGGTTGCTTAGCAACCTCCTGGATCTGTTTCAAGAGCCACAAATGCCGGGGGTCACGTGTGTGTGTGTGTGTGTGTGTGTGTGTGTGTCTGCAGCAGAATGAATCAGCCATTGATGGGACACTAACTTACTTAAATGTTCTTATAAGGTTTAGCCGGATACACAATTTTAAGTTTACTTTGTTTTAATCAGCGCAACTTTAGTGGCGCTATTACTTTTCTAAAGGATCAGACTCACAATTTTTGTGGAGGGCAAAAAAAGCCTTACATTGATGGAGTGCCTCGCCTCTCGAGCTCTCGGGGCGCCGGCCGGATCTCAGCCCTGGAGGATCATACAGACATGCGGGTGGGCTCTTTTGACTCGCTCAAGTGTATATAGGCACTCTTCCACATCAGGGTGGAACATTTTGCACAGGCTAGCATCACTCACAAACAAACAAATAGAAAAAGTAGTTCATCGTTTTAACTTCTTTTAGAAAATATAAGAATAACATAACACCACATCACCCCTTCCAAGATGTAGATGAGTTTGTCTCTTCATCAGATCAGATTTGGAGAAATGTACTGTGGCATTCCATCACTTGTTCACCAATGGATTCTCTGCAGTGAATGGGTGCCGTCAGAATGAGAGTCCAAACAGCTGATAACAACATCATTTTTTGAGCGGGTCTGAAATCCTGTCTTGATGATGCAATGGAGCCACTAAGCATGACCCTTTCCCTAAAACTATAATAACTACACAGCATTAGCATAAGTGTTTTGCCCACTCAATCAAGAGTTACTGTCATTACAGTTACAGTGCTTTGCAAAAGTATTCATACCTCTTCATTTTTTTTGTTTAAAATTATGTTGCTGCCCTTTGGTAAACTGGTTTAAATTACTTTTTCACCCCCACATCAATCTGCACTCCATACACCATAATGAAAAAAGCAAAAACAGGTTTTTAACATCTTTGCAATATAAATTAAAAAATACAAACTTAAATGATTCCATTTTTATAAGTAGTCATACAGTTGAAATTTAGCTCAGGAGCATTCATATTGCTTGTAGATGTTATTGCACTTTAAGTAAAGTTAGCCTGTGGAAAATTCAACTGAATGGGTATGATTTGGAAAGGCACACACGTAGTAATAAAAGGTCTAACAGCTGAAAATGCATATTAGAGCAAAAACTATGACCTGAGGAAAAGAAAGAAAGAAAGAAAGAAAGAAAGAAAGAAAGAAAGAAAGAAAGAAAGAAAGAAAGAAAGAAAGAAAGAAAGAAAGAAAGAAAGAAAAAGAAAGAAAGAAAGAAAGAAAGAAACTTACCTTACGTTAACCTTATTGGAAGAAGTCTGAAACAACCATGACTCTTCCTTGAGCTGGCCTCCTGGCCAAACCGAGCAATTGACGGAGAAGGGCCTTGTCTAGACTGGTGACCAAGAACCTGATGGGCACTCTAGTTGAGCTCCATGATCTTATATGCAGATGGGAGACACTTACAGAAAGATAAACATCACTGCAACACTACCGATCTGGGTTTTATGGTGGTGTGGCAAGACTCAATCCTCTCCTCAGTGAAGACACATGAAAGCACACTTGAAATTGAATGAAATGAAATGAAAAAAAAAACACTTACAGGACCCCTCAGACTCAAGAGAAACAAGATTCTGTGGTCTAATGAATCTCAATTCCAAGCATCATGTTTGAAGGAAACCAGGCACTGTTCATCACCTGTAGAGTACCATCTCAAAAGTAAAGTGTGGTGGTAGCAGCCTTATGCTTTGGGGCTGGTTTCCAGCGCCAGGGACTGAGGGACTCGTCAGAGTAGAAGAATTGATAGCCTTAATGAAAATCCAGTCCACAGCATTCAAAACCTCAGACTGGGCAGAAGGTTCACCTTCCAACAGGACAATGACCCTAAGCACACAGCAAGAATAGCTTATAGACAACTCTGTGAATGTCCTTAAGTGGCCCAGCCAGAGCCTGGGCTTGAACCCAATCAAACATTTCTGGAGAAAGCCACCTTGAGAGGTGAAGAGGTTAGGTGAAAAATAACAGTATTAAAAAGTAAAAAGTAATTTAAATTAGTTTAACATAAGGCAGCAACATTTTAACAAACATGAAAAAGGTGGTGTGAATACTTTCGCGGGGCACTGTAGATTACACATTTTCACTGAAAGGAGACCTACTATGCCCTTTTTACAAGATGTAATATACTTTTCAGGTATCCCCAAATGCATCTGTGATGTTTCAGCTCAAAAAAATGTCTCTGTGGCTTTAGCTTGTACCAAAAAAAAAACGAAACAATAAAACATCTGTTTGGTTTTGATTATCATGTCTATTACGCTGAAGTCATGCGTTTTGAAGCTGTAACAGTTTAAACTTCCATTAAAGGGTTTTCTGAGCACACACGTCCGAAAGCACGCAGCTGACACACAGCATGTGCGTACTAAAGTTTCTTTCATGTCTTATTGCACTTAAATGGTCAAATACACACAAGTTTATGTTAAAAACACACAAGAGTTACAAAAACAGTCGGTTATATCTGTGAAGAAAAACAGCTGGGAAATAATTCACATGTTTATATTAGATCTGTGTGACAGCGGCGTAATATACAGTAAGCAAATCAATAAATCCACTGTTCTCTTGTCTCCTCTGAGGCTGGGACTTTAAATAGTGTTCTGTGCTCGTCTGTGCAGCCAGAGACGACAGTTAGTACGCTTTGCTCTAACTTTTAGCATGGTGTTAGCACTGGTACGCCATTGTCGCTTGCAAAATCAAAATGGTGCGGCTGTGGGTGGGTGGAAATGTGCAGATTAGGGGAAGTGATATTATAATATGGTATCCTTTCTGTATGTCACGGGTGTGCACATCTGAGTGGCTCGTTTTTTTTACAAGCGTGCAGAGAAAGGCTTGCAAAAATGAAGTTATTGGGTTGTTCTTTTTTTAACGTTTTCTGGGTTAGTAGATGCATTGGTGACCCAATGATAGCACTTAAACAGAAAAAGTCAGATTTGCATGATATGTCACCTTTAATAAAGAAATATTATGGATAGATGACGTTTATCACACTGCAAAACAAGGTTTATCTTACTTAGTATTTTTATCTTGGTTCTAGTCAAAATATCTAAAAATTCTTAAATGAAGATGCATTTACTAGATAAGCAAAATTACATAAGATAATTAGTCTTGTTTTAAGCAAAATGCACTTAATTTAGTTTTTCCCTTCTGGAAACAAGTAAAATTATCTGCCAGTGGGATAAGTAAAATGTTTTTAAAACAAGAGTATGTAACTTACCCCACTGGCAGATAATTGTATTTATTTTAAGCAAACTGCACTTAATTTCGTTTTTTGTTTTGTTTTGTTTTGTTTTGTTTGTTTTTCCCCTGGAAACAATACAACAAATCTAATGTCATTTTTGCTTAGTAAATGCAATTTTTAGATATTTTAACTAGAAACCAGAAAACATTAAGTAAGACAACCTTATTTTTGCAGTGCAGGGCTCTCCTTCTGACTGCACCCATTCACTGCAGAGGATCCATTGGTGAACAAGTGATGTAATGCCACATTTCTCCAAACATTTCCCATAAAGAAACAAATTAATCTACATATTTGATGGCCTGAGGGTAAATACATTTTTGGCAAATTTAAATTTTTAGGTTAATTATTCCTTTAAGATTTAAAAAATGTTTATTTTCTGCATGAAATGACCATGATTGCTAAACAGGCAGGATAATATAGCCCCAGGTCATTCATTTCAAATTAGTCCTGTGTTCATAACTTGGAATTTCCCCACATCCTACTTGTAAATAATGATTGGAATAGTACTAGAAAATCTTACAACTTAAAATCAGTGAAGAAACCCTTTTCTCTGCGAATGCATAAACTCTAAACACTACAGTCAATGAGCAATTTTAGTAACCATCTTCATGGAGAGATTCCATTTGCGCCATTAAAATCCCACAAGATAAAATAACTCCTGCTGAAGTGGCATTAAAGGGAAATGTTTGCGCAGTCAGTCCCATTACGAAGAGAATCTGAAAGCGTAGCAGAGCTCTGTTTTACCTGACAGCGATGTGCTTCTCATACGCTCGAAAAACACTCAACCTTTAATCAAAACTTCATGCTCTTTGTATTTACGTATAGTCAGAACCTGAAATGCATCCCAGGGGGCTCTTGTTGTCTGCCTGTCAACTTAAAACCGACCTGCCAACTTTTAAAATGCCAAGATGCATCTTTACAGTAGGCATACTGGGTAAAAATAAATCTTACAGAAATTATGCATAAGCACTGATGTCCAGGAAGTCATTTTGAGAGGCAGACGCACGATGCCATTTCTAATTAAGGAAACAAGTGGCGACCTAAGGCTTTGATGTTAGTCTTCTGCTATCTTTATTTGTGTGTATTAAGCTTGTCAAAGTCAAAATAATATTATTCTCCGCTTCTAACAATCCACCAAAACCACACCACCGGATTAATCAGTTAGTCTTATTTGATGTATCCGCTTTCAGCATGTCTCTAATAACTTCAAGGACCTGCTGATCCGTCTTTTATGAATCATTCCGGACGGCAGCCGGATCCTCCTACGTGAAAGGAAGTGGAGGCTATTTTTTATTTTTTTTTTACCGGAGCAGTGATCTATGCTAGCGCCCTGACAGGCCGGGTAATTACCTTTGTCTTCCATTGTCCAAGATTGTTGCTGTCATCCGTCTCCATTATGGCCAGGATGTTGTGGTGGCCCTCCTCTTTGTTTAACAAATGAAATGCTTTTCCACCTGAGTGGGCAAGAGGAAAGAGCAGATGCCTCAAGATGACAGAAAGGTTGTGGAAGAGACAGAGAAGATGATGTAGATGAAAAAAGCTTTGGGGAGAAAAAAATTAAAAGGTGACCCAGCTTACCCTTGGTTTTTGATGTGTTGAGCTAATGTGAAGATGAGCAGGGCTTGCACTTTTTAGTGTTTTACAGTGTTTTTAGACAGTAAAATATGCTGAAAGACCCATTAAATGGCTGTGTTGACATATTTCTTTTTGAAGTGGAGGCTTTTAGTTTGCATCACTGTAGTGAACCCTGCTGTGCTACTTATGTTTGTTAGAGGTGGGTCCTATGAGGAGGAGGGACATTCTTAATCTAGAAAGCATTTGACTGGACAGCATTTACACAATTTTTGAATTTACACAAACACTGCAATGTACATTAATATTTAACGCAGTTAACGCATGGGCGGGGCTAGGTTTGGCCACCCCACCCACAACTGCTAAGAATTGCCTTTTTTCCAAGCGTGCACGGAAACCGGTTATGAAGATCAGTGAACTGCAGTCATATGAGATATCGTCAGGCCATTTGTCGGTAAAAACGAATGTACCTGTCCTGTCAGCCGTTATACTGTGATCGTAGCGCGCGCTCTTCAAGTGAATGCACAAATGTGCCAGTGCGCGCTGTATTATGCTATATTAAAGCGCTGTATCATATTCAGACCCAAATGAAACTGCAAATATGCAAAGTCGTAGTTATGTCGTCAGTTAAGACATGAATTTACGATTAAAGCTGTGTTTAAACTGTGCATGTAAGCATTTATTATTTATGAGTCTCATTTAAAGCAGTTTCAGATCCGCGTCAAGATCAGCAGCGGTCAGCTTTAAAAGTAACAATAGCCAAAATATCCTAATAACCAGCTGCTGTGATGTCTGTTAATCAAACAACAAAATTGAAAAGAGGAATATAAAAACTACTGTAGTTATAAGCTTTATCTTAATATAATTTAGAATTATATATAATTTAGTGTTTGATAACTTTAGGCTATATTTTTTTGCTGAAGGGCACAGGTAGTGCCTATATGCCATTTATAATAAAAGGTTTATGTGAAGATTGTTTCAAGTTAAATTAGAAGTTATTTTTTAACGTCTAATAAATGTTAAAGTGATAGCTCTTTATGCTCTCTATGCCTTCAGTCATAAAAGATGTCATTAAACAAATATTAAAAATCGTTATCTTCGTTATGCTGTTTCTACATTAATTTAAAGCATTGTGAAATTATTGCAATATAAAAGTATAATTAAAAACTTTAATGTCAGGTACAATTAATTGTGTTGAATTGCGATTAATTTCAGGTTAAATTGCGAATAGTTTTTTTTTTTTTTTTTATCGTTTGACACCACTAACATTTCTGTATTAACAGCATCTCAAACACAATAATTTCAGCTTTTGTACTTCAGAATTTCACGTTTAATTAAATGTTATTTGCCATTTCTTTGTAATCATTTCTGAAGTTAACTAGGAATTTCTGAGTGAAACTTGTTTTATTTATTATTTATTTATTTTTTAGTGCTTGAACAACTATAGAAACTGAAAAAAATACGAATACGTAGGTATATATAAAACAAAATTCATGCTTTTATTGTATTTAATAAATGGGATTAATTAATCATTCAGTGCAATCACGTTTACCAAAGTAAAGATTATTTAAACAAAATCTATTCCTAAAAATGTATATAATTAAAAAAGTAAATGTATAATTTATTTATTTATTTTTTTATGTATTAGTAGTAGTAGTAGTAGTAGTACCTGAACAACTTTAGAAACATTTAAAAATATGTATTTGCAAATACTTATATAATGTTATATAATACTAAGTTCATGTTTTTATTCTATTTAATAAATGGTTTTAATTAACCATTCAATGCAATCATGTTTACCACAGTAATTATTATTTAAACAAAATGTATTCCTAAAAACGTACATAATTAAAAAAAAAAGTTAATTTATAATTAGATTTGTATTTATTAATTCATTCATTCATTATTTTTTTTTAGTGCATGAACAATTTTAGAAACATAAAAGAAGTATTTGCAAATAATTAGGCTCATATAATACTAAGTTCATGTTTTTATTGTATTTAATAAAAGGATTAATTAACTTGCAATCACATTCGCCAAAGTAATTATTATTTAAACAAAATATATTCCTTAAAATCTATATAATTAAAAAGTACATTTACAATTAGATTTATTTATTGTAAAACTATTGTGCATATGTTCATATCAGTGTAATTTTAGTATCATTGAGATTATTACAATATAATATTTACTATTTTAACATTTTAAATCAGTTGGTATTTTTATAATTTCTGTGTTCATTTAAATTCTAGTCATTATGTTCTGTACTTTTGGAAATTTGCATTTTAGTTTTAGTACAAGTTAAACTTAATTAAAATAATAAAAGAAGTCTTATTTTGGCTTGGCAACTGACTGAACAGAACAGAATGAACAGAATGGAAATGTGTACATGTTGCTCATTTAGCCTAAATATCATTCTTTTTTTTTTTTTTATTTAGCACTGCCCTTCAGAAGCTACAGAAGATACTTGAATGTTTCCAAGTAAACAAAATTAGTTAAATGTACCATGATCTTCAAATTTCAAAAGTTTTCAGCCCCGGCTCTTAATGTATGTTTTTTTCCTTCTGGAGCATCAGTAAGTGTTTGAACCTTCTGTAATAGTTTTATATGAGGCCCTCAGTTGTCCTCAGTGTAAAAGATTGATCTCAAAATCATACAGTCATTGTTGGAAAGGTTTCAAATACACAAAAATGCTGGAAAACCAAAAAATTTGTGGGAGCTGAAGGATTTTTCTGATGAACAGCAGACAGTTTAACTGTTCAGGACAAACAAGGGACTCATGAACAACAAAAAAAATCATTCAGGTAACAACACAGTATTAAGAATCAGGGGTATGTAAACTTTTGAACAGGGTCATTTTTATAAATTCAACTATTGTTTTCTCTTGTGGACTATTTGTAAATGTATTTTATGTAAAATATCTTATTCAGGTCAGTACTAAATAAAAATTAACATGCATTTTGTATGATCCCTCTTATTTTGCTAAAAGAATTAACATTTTGCAGATTCTGCAAGGGGTATGTAAACTTTTGAGCACAACTGTAAATACATCCATATTTTATATTTCAAACATACTAACATGTATGTGAAAACATTACATACAAATCTCCACAAATCTAATGAAATCAGGATGAAAATAAAGGTTGTTTTATACTATAATATGAATTATTTTAGAAGATGATAAAATGCAGCTACAACTACAAAGCCACATTCACTATAAACTCTTTCTTCATAAAGTGATGCGCTCTAATATTTAAATCACACACACACACACACACACACACACACACACACAAGCCATAAGGAAAAATCCACATGATACCTAACATTTAAACAAACTTTTGACATTTCATATTATAGCTATTAGTGTGTCACAAAGACACAACCTCCCACCCGGGAGCCAGATGCGGAGGTATTTTTATACCCCGTCGACGCGAGAGGGAATGGTTATGTGTGTAAGGAGGCTGGGGGTGGGATGGAGTGAATTCACATGTTGCATAGCAACAGAGAGGGCATTGTGACAATTATGATTCATAATGTTGGCATTGTTTTTTCTCCTTGGCAGCACCACATCAAACCCTCCCAGAAATCAACCAAACAATGTTAATTAGCAGATTAAAGAGCCATGGCAAACAATGCCTTCTGTTTGATTTCTGCTCCACTTGCACAATACAAGAGCTTTTCATTGAAGAGATTCCGCGATGAAGTACAAACTGCTGTCACCTGGGGAGATGTTTGACATTTGTTGCTTAAAAATCAAGTTTTGGAAGACAAAGTGTTCTGCTTTGAAGTTATATGCCAAGAGCATGCAGTAAAGTTACAAAATGAGGAGAAGAAAAAACACTTATGCTGGTACTCCTGGTTTGGATTAGTCATACCGGAGAATAAAAACTAGGGCGTTGTGACCCTAGTCGCTCCGTCATTCGCTCGCCCTCAAAACTTGTTCAAAATCTCGATGACTTTCTTTCTTCTGTCAACTTTTAAAAGTACTTTAGTGTTCCTTTTCACCCCATACAATAAAAGTAAATGGGGTCCAATTTTGTTTGCCAACCTAAAGTTCTTCAAAATATCTTTTGTGTTTCCCAAAAGACATTTTAAATAGTTTAGTAGATACCATTTGTTTCGTCATGGAAACAGATTTGGAGAAATTTAGAATTTCATCACTTGCTCACCAGTGGATCCACTGCAGTTAATTTGTGCCGTCAGAATGAGAGTCCAAACAGCTGATAAAACATCACAATAATCCACAAGTAATTCACACCACTTCAGTCCATCGATTAACATCTTGTGAAGTGAAAAGCTGTGTGTTTGTAAGAAACAAATCCATCATTATAACATTTAATAACAACTAAAATACCCGTTCTCTACCCATAATATTGCTTTCTCCAGTGAAAAAGTTGTCTTGTCTGAATCAGGAGAGAAATATACACAGATCAAATATGGTTTACAAGGGAAAACAGTCCAAAACAGTTCTAAACAGTGGATTTTGATACACAAAGACAACAGGGGACTGACATTTTCAAAGGAGGATACTTTTTTTTTTATGGATTATTGATTCATGGATTTTTTTTTAGGGATTGTAGACTTATGGTTTTAAGTTAAAAACATCATAATGATGGTTGTTTTTTAGAAACAACACAGCTTTTTGCTTCGCAAGATGTTCACTGATGGACTGGATACTCCTGGTTTGGGTTAGTCATGAAGGAGAATAAAAACTAGGGCATTGTGACCCTAGTCGCTCCGTCATTCACTCGTCCTCAGAACTTGTTCGAAATCTCGATGACTTTCTTTCTTCTGTCAAAGACAAAAGAAGGTATTTTAAAAGCACTTTAGTGTTCCTTTTCACCCCATACAATAAAAGTACATGGGGTCCAATTTTGTTTGCCAACCCAATGTTCTTCAAAATATATTATTTTGTGTTCCTCAAAAGACATTTTAAATAGTTAAGTAGATGGCATTTGTTTCGTCATGGAAACAGATTTAGCATTTCATCACTTGCTCACCAGTGGATCCACTGCAGGGAATGGGTACAATCAGAATGAGAGTCCAAACAGCTGATAAAAACATCACAATAATCCACAAGTAATCCACACCACTCCAGTCCATCAATTAACATCTTGTGAAGTAAAAAGCTGCATGTTTGTAAGAAACAAATCCATCATTAAGGCAATTTTTAAACTAAAATATCAGTTCTCTACCCACAATATTGCTTTCTCCAGTGAAAAAGTTAACTTGTCTGAATCCGGAGAGAAATATACACAGATCAAACATTGTTTACAAGTAAAAACAGTTCTAAATAGTGGATTTTGATACGCAAAGACAACAGGGGACTGACCTTTTAACAGGAAGATGCATTGTTTACGGATAATAGACTCATATTTTGGCTAGAAGTAATGGTTTTAAAGGGTTTTTGTTTCTTACAACATAGCCTTTTGCTTCACAAGATGTTAATTGATGGACTGGATACTCCTGGTTTGGGTTAGTCATAAAGGAGAATAAAAACTAGGGCATTGTGACCCTAGTCGCTCCGTCATTCACTCGCCCTCAAAACTTGTTCAAAATCTTTACGTACTTTCTTTTGTCAAAGTCGAAAGAAGGTATTTTAATAATACTTCAGTGTTCGTTTTCAACCTACTAAATAAATGTCAATGGGGTCCAATTTTGTTTGGCAACCCAATGTCTTCTTTTGTGTTCCTCAAAATACATTTGAAATGGTTTGGTAAATGCCATACAAGATGTCCAATTTTGTTTGCCTAAAGTTCTTCAAAATATCTTTTGTGTTTCTCAAAAGACATTTTAAATAGTTTAGTAGATGCCATTTGTTTCGTCATGGAAACAGATTTGGAGAAATTTTGGTATTTAAAAAATGCTTAAGTGTTTGTTTTTACCCTATACAATAAATGTTCTTCAAAATTTCTTCTTTTATTTTCTTCAAAAGACATTTGAAATTGGTTAGTGGATGCCATACAAGATGTAGATGAGTTTGTTTCTTCATGTGAACAGATTTGGAAAAATGTAGCATTTCATCACTTGCTCACCAATGGATCCTCTGCAGTGAATGGGTGCCATCAGAATGAGAGCCCAAACAGCTGATAACAACATCACAATAATCCACAAGTAATCCACACCACTCCAGTCCAACAATTGTCTGAATCAGGAGAGAAATGTGCACATATCAAGCATCCTTTACAATTGAAAACAATCCAAAACAGTAAACTGTGGATTTTGATACACAAAGACAACAGGGGACTGACCTTTTCACAGGAGGATGGATTATAGACTCATATTTTGGCCAGAAGCAATGGATTTAAATTAAAAAACATCACAATGATTGTTTTCTACCCACAATATTGCTTTCTCCAGTAAAAAAGTTGTCTTGTCTGAATCAGGAGAGAAAAATGCACAGATCAAGCATTGTTTACAAGTGAAAACAATTCATCATAACGTTTTTTTTATTATTATTATTATTATTATTATTATTATTATTATTATTTCTTATAAACAATACAGCTTTTTGTTTCACAAGATGATAATTGGTGGATTGGAGTGTTGTGAATTTTTTATCGGCACCCATTCACTGGAATGCTACATTTCTCCAAATCTGTTCCCATGAAGAAACAAACTCCTCTTGGATGGCCTGAGGGTGAGTACAATTCCAGCAAATTCAAATTTTTGGGTGAACTATTGCTTTAATAAGAATGAAGTGCATGCACCGATCACATGCCAGCTACTCAATCCATGCACCAGCTTTTATGTTCCATTCTCTGTTTCCCCCAAATGGTGTTTTAAAAGCCTCGTTTACATACTGATGCAGCTGCCAGTAATTGGTAGCACTAATTACAAAGGCAGGGTCATTAGTGCATGAGGCTGGGTGTGTCGAGGCCAATTACATACTAATTAACTCCTTCATTGCCAACAACACACACCCACCGACCTGCCCGAAGGGTCAAGATTTGGTGGTTACTATCAAGATTTCTCTATGGATTTTGAATGAATGTGATTTTAGGAACCCTGCTGTTATGCTTCAATAATGTTGAATGGAAAATTATATTTTTAATTCTCATAATTTTACAAGATTATGAGGAGAGCTCTTTAAAATCATAAATGATTTAATAAGTTTGCTATTATGCAGGGAAAAAGCCAACCTAATTTAGCAATATTTGAAACTTGCATCAACATAAGATATCCCTATGTCAACAGGTAATGTTTAACAGTGTAAAAGTGATAATATTTACCATTTCATTCATTTGAGTCATTTTAGCTCTGCTAGGCCTTTTTAGTGATTGATCTGGATAATACTTACTTTCACAGGTTTTACTTATTCTTCACTTAGGCTAAAACTTCTCAATTTCTTTAGGTGAAATAATTCCAAACGCATCTCCAACATTAAAGTCTGGCCCTGCTTGGCTCATTAAAAACCTGACTCTACTCTTTCGAAGTCTGCTAAATGGATATATATGGAGGGATCCTTTTTTACGGTATGTCCTGGCCAACTTTTCCCAGAGAGCTTAAAACCTAGTGCTCGTGGCTCTTGTTAATCTAATAAGCTCGCTAATGATTGTCATGAGGAGGATGGATCTGCTCATCTGCTTTTAAGTTTCTCTTAAATACTTGCAGCAATATTTTAGTATAAGAAATGGATCTGAGATCGTGTGTTTTAAGCTAATTTCTTTGCAGCTCACAAAAGTGTCAAACACCTCATTTGGAGCTTAAGATGAAAAGGGTGCAAGTTAAAGTGTGAAACTTGAAAATAAATTATTGTTTCTTTTTTAACAAAGGGTCAGTTTAACCCCTTAATTGTCACACCTAAGTTTTCTTCACCATTTTACAAATAAATCCTAATTTAATCATGACAAACTATATATCGTTGGAAAGGTCTAAGACTCCTAAATAGATATTTTACCTTTTTTTGTGTAACAAAATATGTAGAAAAATAAATAGATTAATTTATGTCGTAAGTGCACCTCAAAAATCAACTTATATCAATTTATATATTATATATTAGAAATTCATCCTTTTAAAAATGGATCCATTTTAAAATCAGACATTGCATTACCATGGGAAATGTGTATATGTATATATATATATATACATACATATCCCATTTTGGATCAGATGATTTGCGATACACGCTTTGAAGTCCCGCTTTGAATCAAATGATTTGCGATATGCACTTTGAAGTCCAATTTTAAATCAAATGATTCACCATACACGCTTTAAAGTCCCGTTCTGAATCAAATGAGTCACCATACGCGCTTTAAAGTCCCATTCTGAATCAAATGATTCGCCATACGTTCTTTGAAGTACCGCTTTGAATCGTATGATTTGTGATATGCGCTTTAACGTCCCGTTCTAAATCATAAGAATTGCCATACGTGCTTTAAAGTCCCGTTCTGAATCAAATTATTCGCCATATGTGCTTTGAAGTCTCGTTTGAATCAAATGAATTGCGATACACGCTTTAAGGTCCTGTTTTGAATCAAATGATTTGCCATACACACTTTGAAGTCCCGTTTTGAATCAAATGATTTGTGAAACGTCCTTTGAAGTCCCGCTTTGTATCAAATGATTCGCGATACACGATTTGAAGTCCCGTTTTGAATCAAATGATTTGCGATACACGCTTTAAGATCCCGTTCTGAATCAAAAGATTAACCATACACTCTTTGAAGTCCTGATTTGAATCAAATGATTTGCGATATGTGCTTTGAAGTCCCATTTTAAATCAAATGATTCACCATACGTGATTTAAAGTCCCATTTAAATACACACTACAACGTCCTGTTCTGAATCAAAAGAATTGCCATACGTGCTTTAAAGTCCCGTTCTGAATCAAATTGTTCGCCATATGTGCTTTGAAGTCTAGCTTTGAATCAAATGATTTGCGATACACACTTTAAGGTCCTGTTCGGAATCAAATGATTCGCCATACGCACTTTGAAGTCCTGGTTTGAATCAAATGATTCATGATATGCCCTTTAAAGTCCCATTCTGAATCCACTGATTCGCCATACGTGCTTTGAAGTCCTGCTTTGAATCAAATGATTTGTGATATGCGCTATAACGTCCCGTTCTGAATCTAAAGAATTGCCATACGTGCTTTAAAGTCCCATTCTGAATCAAATTATTCGGCATATGTGCTTTGAAGTCTCGCTTTGAATCAAATGATTTGTGATACACGCTTTAAGGTCCCGCTTTGTATCAAATGATTTATGATACAGGCTTTGAAGTTCCGTTTTGAATCAAATGATTTGCAATACACGCTTTGAAGTCCTATTCTGAATCAAATGATTCATGATGCGTTCTTTGAAGTCCCATTTTAAAACAAATGATTTGCGATACGCGCTTTGAAGTCCCGTTCTGATTCCCAACTGATTCGCGATATGATTGGAGCGTTTTGAAACAGTTAGTGAATAATTCTGCAATGCAGTGGTTTACTGATTCGAACTTTCAAAAAGCTTGCTTGATAATGTGATCTTTGCTCACTTTATCTATATTATGTATTCGTTGTTTGAAATGAAATCATTACAAATAATAACTTACAATGTTTTCAAAAGCAACTGCTTTTTCACAAATCGCACTCTAAGTATGACCATACAATGAATACATTTCATAATATTTGTTAATGTTAGTTAATGAAAATATAGCCGTTTAGTTCAGTGTGCATTAACTAATGTTAACAAACACAACTTTGGTTTTAATGATGCATAAGTAAATGTTAACATTAATAAATTAATGCTGCATAATTATTTATTCTTAGTTCATGTTAACTACACTAGTTAACTAATAAAACCTATTGTGAAGTGTTATCATTTATATATAAAAAAAAGTATCTATATGAAATAAAGCCACAATACCAACCACCAATAGGAGGTTTCATTTTTGTTACCATAGGTTTAGCACAGTTGTTGAATAAACAATTAAACTGAGCTACTATGCCTGTCTAACTGCTTAACTGACAGTTTTATTGATCACTGAGAGAGCATTGACTTGGTATGATGTTTTTTTTTTTTTTTTAATAGCTTAAAAGTAGTAGTAAACTACTTTTGCCATGTTGCTGTAGCTTAGCTTGCTATATTTCCCAGGGCTGTAGCTTAAGTGTAGTGAAGCTTAATTTAAAGAAGAGTTTAAAGAACTGTTTGCTTAGCTCACTACATTTACCAAGTAGCTTTTTAAAATCTATTCAAATAGATAATTGTAATAATTTTTCACACTATTACTGTTTTTACAGTGTTTCAGTTCAAATAAATGTAGCCTTGGTGAGCACAAGATACTTTTTTTTTTTTTTTTTTTTTTAAATCTAAATAGTTTTATTTCTAAAGAACATGGAATTTGTGCCTGCATTGCTTTAAAAAAAAATGTAATAGGGCACAGAATTGAACCTTATTCATTGTGCCAGAGAAGCAGCAGGTGGTGCACTCAGTGGGAAGTCTCCTAATTTAACAAAAAGAGGGAAAAATATCATATAAAAGCAGCTAAGAAGGCTGACCTTGAGAACACACATTCCCAGCGACCATCAGTATTAATGATGCAGCCCTAGAGGTTAAAAATCTTGGCTAATAAATACACGTTTGTAAAAGCAAACCCCACAAGCAGAGATCCGTGAGCAATCACCGTCGAGCCCTTGAGCGAAACACTTAACCTCGGCATACTCCGAGGGGATTGTGTCTGTAATAAGTGAACTGTGAGTTGGTTAAAATAATCAGACTAAATAACTACTGACTAAAAACGGCAGCTTTTCTTATTCGCTGTAACTCAGGACGTTACGTAAGCTGACACGATGGCGTACACCTCTTTGTTTCACAAAAAGACACCGTTAGCTCCCGCTTTCTTTGGATGTGTGTGGGCAAATTGAGATGAAAGAAAAATTACAGCCCACCTGAAAATTATTTCCATTAAATTGCCCATAGGGGAGGGCAAAATGGGGAAGTAATGATGGGAACATTATAGTTCATCTCAATCAGAATACAGTACAACAGGGAACAGCCAGGCAAAATAAATGAGCATAGCTGCACAGCAACAATGTTAGCCCAAAAAAAAAAAAAAACCCATGAGCCTCATCGATTGGACAGGAGAAGGAGAGCTCTTTGAACTGAGCCAAAATCACAAATTACACTTACCGGAAAAGACCGGAGACCTATAATAAGACTACACCCCACCACCCTCATTCCGGTCCAGCGGTGACACCTCAAAATGTCAATGCAGGTCGGGGAAGTTTGAAAATGAGGAAAAAGCTGGAGAAAAGGCGCCATGACCTGAGTGTTGCTGCAGGCGGGGTGTGTGTGTGTGTGTGTGTTTTGTAAGAGTAAAGGTGGGCTGGTGGCTGCGTGAGCGCCCTGGAGGTCAGAGACTGGACATTGATGAAGGGTCTTGATGTAGAAGGGCAGTAATCAGATCCCTGGGGCGTTTGTATATATGTGTGTGTGTGTGTGTGTGTGTGTGTGTGTGTGTGTGTGTGTGTGTAAAGCCATAACAGCAGTGGAGCAGGTGGATTTATGCCCTTTTGAGTGGTGGACATGGTGAGATGCATATGGTGGCGTCTGGACACGTGTCTCTCGCCAGGATGCTGCCCTGAGGCCTTCCAAGGGTCATCCAGTGGTGCATGCAAACAAACAAATAATATATGAATAGTAAATATTATTAATTGTTTAATTTGAAATGGATTATTTTTAAATGCAATAATATTAAATAGCTGATAAATAGTATTACTGAAATAAAATAATGTTTGTGAATGTGAACCAGCTAACATAAATATAAATTTATTTATAATATATATATGTAATAATATAATTGTAAAAAAAAAATTATTGGAATGAAATAATTATGAATAATGAATGCAAACAAACAAAATAACATGAATATAAAATACAATTGATTATTTAATATAATATTTATTATTTTAAATGTAATATATTGAATGCCTCATAAATAAATAGTGATATTGAAATAAAAGCCATCAATAGTGAATGCAAACAAACAAAATAGCATTATCAATAAATATAACTATATAAAATTAATTGTTTATTTAATACAGCTCTTTACATGTGATCATTTTATATGCTTTTTAAATAAATAGTACTATTGAAAAAAAAAAAAACATCAATAGTGAATGTGAACCAACAAAATAGCATGAATGTTAAATATATTTAAATTATTTTATATGTAATGATAATAAATGCTTTATAAATAAATAATATTACTGGAGTAAAATGATGAATAATAAATGCAAACAAACAAAATAACATGAATATAAAATAGAATTGATTATTAAATATAATAATAATTATTACTTTATATGTAATAATATTAAATGCCTCATAAATAAACAGTGATATTGAAATAAAGGCCATCAATAGTGAATGCAAACAAAACAACATTATTTTTAAGTATAATTATATAACATTAATGATTTTATATGTAATAATATTTAATGCTTTATAATTAAATAGTAATACTGAAATACAATAGTCATCAAGAGTGAATGCAAAGAAACGAAATAACATTATTATTAAATATGATTATGTACATTTAATGATTTTATATGTCATAATATACAATTCTATATAAATAAATAGAAATATTGAAAATAGTCGTCAATAGAGAAATCAAACAAACAAAATAGCATTATTATTAAATATAATTATAGAAAATTAAATTAAATTAAATAGTCTTCAGCATTGAATGAAAACAGACAAAATAACATTTTGATTAAATATAATTATAGAAAATAAATTATTTTTATGTAATAATATTAAATGTTTTTAAATAAAGAGTAATAAAGTGACCCCAATAATGTGATATTTAGCCCCTGGAATGCAAATTTTACCAGGGGAACCCCACCAAAAAACGTGTATTTTACATCCTGGAACGAAGTTTTACTGGACTACCCCCTCTGAAACATGTTTGGGCTAGTTTTGAGTAGCAATTAGATGAGTTTTGAAGTGAAAACATGGCAACCCTGAATGTACAATATATTGTATAATATTATATTAAATTTACATATATTTTTTAATTTACTATATATATATATATATATATATATATATATATGTATATATAGCTTAATTCTGAGTTACAATATAGTACAATTTATTTATTCTATTAAAGTAATTATTAGCTGTAAAATAATAAAATAATAAAATAATATTTATGTCTGACAAATGATTCAGGCTTACGCACTTGCAGTCAGTGCACTAAGTGCATAAAAACACAACATGCCAGCAACAATAAAAAGATGTAAAAAGCATTTTGCTGATCTTTCAGGTTCACTCTTTGTTTGTTCCTCTCTTTAAGACACAGAAAGTTGTTTTGTTCTCTTTATCTCACATAAGTGCAAGTGATAATACACACAGTGTTTTTTGCTTGTTTATTTTACCATAATTGTACAGTTTAAATGATTTGCTTTGTAGTAGATGTAAATCTGCTTATTTCAGACACCATTGGCTATTTCTGAGAAAAGATTAGACACGTTCATGCTGCGAGGAAAAAAAAAAAAAAAGCCTTTAGTCGTACTGGCGAGGCACCTCTGAATATTAATTTCAATTTAACAGCCATGGGGTTGAACATTTGTGGCCTTGATTGGAAAACTGTCAGTCAAATGAAAGATGAATTAAATTTGAATACATGGTATCTCGATTTAGCAATATAAATATCAAGTAGAAAAAAATGGCTTGACACTTATTAGGATCGATTTTGTCTAGGCACTTGAAATTCATTTTAAAAAGTTGTGCAGTGTGTTGGCAGCACTTTTTCCCAGAGGAAGTGCAGCAGGAAAAGCAACGCAAACGCCTCCATCTACTATTCTGCCGCTCGTTTATTCGCTCTCCACAGAACATTTACAATCTTAATCTTCTTCTGCTCTTCTCTCTACTTCCTCTGTTTATAAAGTAGGCTGTGTTTTCCTGTCAACCAGTGCCTGTGCTATGAAATGGATTTGTTTACCCTCAGTAATAAGTGCCATTCACAAAAGTGTGGATCTGAGGGATTTCTGCCATCTCAACATCCTTTGATAAGACACTTACAAGCACCACATTATTGACAGAGATCTTCCCTTCAGGCGGCGATATGTCTGAAGAGGAGAATCTCATAATTCATGCGACAGTCGTGATTTTCGTGCATCACCAACAGTGTAAAACAAGAGTTTTGAAGAAATGTTTTATTAGTTTAAAAGCTGTTAAGATGATCCATGGAAGGTTATTTGTGACCCTAGACCACAAAACCAGTCATGAGAGTCAGTTTTTCGAAATTGAGATTTATATGTCATCTGAAACCTGAATAAATCCATTTCCATTGATGTATGGTTTGTTATGATATGACAATATTTGGCCGAGATTAAACTATTTGAAAATCTGGATATCTGAGGGTGCAAAAAAATCTTGAGAAAATCGCCTTTAAAGTTGTCCAAATTAAGTTCTTAGCAATGCATATTACTTTTTTTAAGTTTTTACCTATTTACAGTAGGAAATTTACAAGATATCTTCATGGAACATGATCTTTACTTAATATCCTAATGATTTTCGGCATAAAAGAGAAATCAATCATTTTGACCCATACAATGTATTTTTGGCTATTGCTACAAATATAACCCAGCGACTTATGACCGGTTTTGTGGTCCAGGGTCACATTTGGAAATAAATCCCTTTCTGGTAACACTTAGTTAGTTAAGCATATACATTGTCAAGTAAATAGGCAAGTAAATAGACAATTCATCATTTATAAATCTCTACATTAACAGACATAAATGCAGCTATAAATGCTTTGTTCTTGATTTTTTAAGCATATCTATAATGTGTTTAATAATTGTATTTGCATACTTTAATGTATAATGTCTAAATTATATATTTATTATTTAATTTATTTTTTACAAACCATTTATTTAGTGGTCATCAGTGGTTCATAAGATCATATAGAAAGTGTAAATAAATGATTAATGAACTATTACATTTATAAATATTATTTAGAAATAGTAGTAATGTATTTAGAATAGTAGTAGTATTTAGAGTAGTAGTGTGTTAATAAATGCTTTATTAACATGTATTCCTACTGTAGTTCATGATTAATTCAGGTAGTTCTAAAACATTTAGCAGTTGTCACTTAACTGTTTTTAACTGTAAAAAAAGAGTCAACTTAAAATAATTTGTTACCTTGCTGCCTTAAAATTTTAAGTTAACTTGTTAAGTTAACTTAAGTTAACTGGAGGTGTACAGGCATTTTTATTTTTCTATGATATTGCAGAGGTTTATTTTTCAAGTGTACAGTTGTATAGATTTGTTGTTTTTGCATCTTGAAATAAATATTTCCTCTGTATCTGTTTAGAACATAGCTGAGCCTGAAACTCCTTTGTAAAAGTTTTATGAGTTTTACGAGGCATAGTCTTCACTTTAGAAGAGCTCACAGAAACAGTTAACTGACAGCTAAATGTTTTATAACTACCTGAATTAATAATGAATTACAGTAAGTTAATAAAGCATTTTCTAACACACTGAGTAACTATTATTGTATGTCTTAGTGTTGGAGGATAACACATTACAAGTAATGTAAGTTACGTAATCAGATTACTTTTCAAGTAACTAAAGTAACACATTACATTTTCATTTACAAGAAAATATCTGAGTTACTTTTTCAGTTTGTTTCCTTTGATCCAGTTCAATCATACTAATAAGCAACATTTTTTTGTGATTCATTTTTGTCATTGCTGAAGAGTGTTGAGCTTCCTTTTCCTACAGTTCTACTGTACAGACGTGAATTTGCTTTTCCTTCAGCCTTAGGCTTATTCATTTCACTTTTTGGTGTAAAAAGGGCTTTTACATTTGCTAAAAATCAAACTTTTTGTATTAAAGACAAACAAGCAAGCCCTGCCCAGATTTAAAAAGTAACTTTCCATAAAAAGTAAAGTAATTAGTTACTTTTTTAGGGAGTAATGCAATATTGTAATG
Source organism: Cirrhinus molitorella (assembly GCA_033026305.1). Lineage (NCBI taxonomy): Eukaryota > Metazoa > Chordata > Actinopteri > Cypriniformes > Cyprinidae > Cirrhinus > Cirrhinus molitorella. The sequence goes on from CM065120.1 coordinate 5,682,988, forward strand.
AATTACTTTTAAAAGTAACTCTCCCCAACACTGGTATGTCTAAATAATATGTATACATGTACATTTAAAGTTCATTAATCATTTAGTTACACTTTCTAAATGATCTTATGAACCACTGACAACTCCTAAATAACTGGTCTGTTAATAACATAATACTTAATATAGAAATTATTAATTGGTCAGAGTTATATATACATATTTATAACCTAATTATAGATATGCTTATAAACAAAACATTTATAGCTGAATTCATAAACTGCTTACTGTCTATTAATGTGGGGATACTGCTTTATAAATGATGAATTGACTATTTACTAATGCTTAACTAATGAGTCTTAGTGTGCAGTTATTTTAAAGTGCTACCCACTTTCCTGTACTGTTTATACTTTAAAAGCAACAGTGTTGCACAAATCTCATGTTTTTTTGGAGAGAAAGCTTTGTAGTCCAAACAATGAGGAACAGAAATAGCATTTTCAGTCCATGTGTTCCTTTGGGGAATTTCCTATGGTTTTCAGTTGATGAAAATAGCATCACTGGTTTACTTGTAGAGCCTTTTGTCTTTTGTTTTATGACATGAATAACTTACAGACTTACTACAAGTGCCACAACAGTGGGAGTTTATGTGCTTGACAAAGCAGATTATCGTTTTAGTCCTTATATAATAAACAGATTTAATTTTGTCCATTTGAATTGGATTGGTAAACATGTTTACCAAAGTTATTGTAAAATAAAAAAAATAAATAATATATATATAAAGCACATTAGAATGATTTCTGAAGGATCATGTGACACTGAAGACTGAAGTAATGATGCTAAAATTCAGCTTTGAATATAAATTACATTTTAAAATATACTGAAATGGCAAAAAGTTGTTTTAAATTGTAATAATATTTCACAAGTTTACTGCATTTTTGTTCAAATAAAAGCAGCCTTGGTGAGCATAAGAAAGCCAAAAACATATTTTATTTGAATTGTTCAACAAATGGGTCAAATATTTGAACTGGACTGGTCCGGGTGAGACAAAATTATCAACGAAAAATATTTACATACGGACCACTGGCAATATTGACAACTCACTGCACAGCGGTTCTCTTGTGTAAACGATGTTCATGCAAATTTACATCTTGATATGTCAGAGGAACCCAAGTGAGCATCAATCATGTTTGTCACAGCTTTAAATCACACTCCAACGGCTCTACTTATGTCAATAATGCATGTCACAGAGTGAAGTGCTGCGATTTGCATATTTCCTCACCCATCTATCGCCCACGTGACGTTTTCAAATTAGTTTCCGATATCAAATGTGACAAAACATCTTCGTGTGCATGGGAAACAGGAGATAGCCGTTCCCAATGTTGTGATAAATGTAACCATGCATCAACTTTTGTAATTCGGTGGTTCAGCCTCAGCTCATCAAAGTCCTTCTTGATCTCCACATCCATCATCATTATCAGCACTCCCTGTTATAAATATGCCCATTATTTTTCAGCAGTTCTTAATGCCTGATGGCATCGTCGCCATGGATACTGCAGTTGTCACAAGAGATGACTGGCACGAACAAGACTCATTAGCGGTTCAGTCGGCTTAATTACACACTGACAAAAAAAGGAGAAATATTAAACAGATATACAAAGCATAACACATATTAATACGGATAAGAAAATAATATAGTTTCCTTCAATCTAAACAACTTTGTTATCCAAGGGCACTTCAAGGGTCAGTGAATATGCTGGGCTTAGTTCAGACTTCTGTAGAGGCGTATGGGGTCATTCTTTCATCTAATATTGGACAACACTCCATAAAAGTAGTCCATTACTTGTGGGTTATATCCAGGTCTTCTGAATCATGTCAATATATATATATATATATTTTTTTTTTTTTTGTGTAAAGAATTAGAGCTGGGCAGAATACTTTGACACAAACAATCTTGACTGAATAAGCAAGGCGTTTATTCAGTAATTGAGTCAGTTACTTGATTCACTGAAAAGATCTGTTTGAAATAGTCTTTTGTCTTTGAATTGTATTGCACTGGTCTCCTTGTATGTTTTTTTTTTGTTGTTGTTTTATATATATATATATATATATATATATATATATATATATATATGTTCAAAGGACTCAATTGTCCTTGAATAGGATTGCATTTTTTGCAGTGTATGTTTTTGATCCATCACAAAGAATAAGAATGAGCTTTATTGCCAGGTATGTTTACACATACTAGGAATTTGTTGTAGTGACAGAAGCTCCACAAGTGCAACAGAATGACAATGACAAGACAAGACAAGACACAGATGAACTCAGTGTATAATAGTGTTGTGTGTGTGGATTGCCTGAGGGAAGAAACTGTTTCTGTGCCTGGCCGTTCTGGTGCTCAATGCTCTGTAGCGTTGACCAGATGGCAACAGTTCAAAGAGTGAGTGTGCTGGATGTGAGAGGTCCAGAGTGATTTTGCTAGCCCTTTTGCACACTCTGGATAAGTACAGATCTTGAAGAGTAGGGAGGGTCGTATCAATGATCCGCTGAACCAAACAGTAATTGAAGTGCAGGGGACAGATTCAATGATGGCAGAGTAGAACAGCAGTTCTTTGAACTTCCTCAGTTGGCGAAGGAAGTACAGCCTCTGATGGGACTTTTTCACAATGGAGACGATGTGAATGTCCCACTTCAGGTCCTGAGAGAATCAGCTTGTGTGAGCCATTTGTTCGAGATTTAGACTACAAATAGTGAATTTGTTTGTGCACGCTCTTCTGAATCACTTCAGTTGGGCAGAACACTTTGACAAAAACAATCTTGACTGAATAAGTGAACCAGAAGTTTGTTCAGTAATTGAGTCAATTGTTTCATTAAGCAAACTACACTAGTTCATGGTTTTGATTCACTAAAAAGATCCATTTTAAATAGTCATTTGTTCATGAATTTTTTTGCACTGGTCTCGCTGTATGTTTTTAAATGTGTTCATACTAATTATTTGTCCATGAATTGGATTGCATTTTTCATACTGTATGTTTTTGATTCACCACAAAGAATCAGCTTGTGTGAGTGATTTGTTTGAGGTTCAGACTACTATGGAGTCGCTGTATTTGTTTGTGCGTGCTCTTCTGAATCACTTCAGTATTTTTGTGAAAAATCAGAGTTGACAAAAACAAAAACAATCTTGACTGAATAAGTGAGCCAGAAGTTTATTCAGTAATTGAGTCAATTGTTTTGTTAAGCAAACTACACTAGTTCATGGTTTTGATTCACTAAAAAGATCAGTTTTAAATCTGTTAAATATCCATTTTGCACTGGTCTTGCTGTTTTTAAATCTGTCCATACTAATTATTTGTCAGATGAATTGGATTGCATTTTTCGTGCTGTATGTTTTTGATTCATCAGCTTGTGTGAGTCATTTGATCAAGATTCGGACTATGTGGAGTATCTGTGTTTGTTTGTGTTCGCATTTTGTGTGTCTGTTTGGACAACACCTCATAAAAGTAGTTCATTACTTCTGGGTTATATCCAGATCTTCTGAATCACTTCAATATTTTTTATAAAGAATTAGAGATGGGCAGAATACTTTGACACAATCAATCTTGACTGAATAAGTGAGCCAGAAGTTTATTCAGTAATCAAGTCATTTGTAAATCAAACTACACTGGTTCATGGTTTTTGATTCACTAAAGAGATCTCATTGAAATAGTCGGTAACGCTTTAAATTACAGCCCGCAAAGAACTATGTAAGTATGCTGAACTTACAGCGTACTTATAAAGAACGTACGTGTAGGTATAAGGGAACAATATGTTAAGTTCGGGTAATAAGGGGGTAATAAGACTGATAATTAACCTGCAAAGAACTATGTAAGTATAAAGAATTTACGGTGTACTTACTGTGTAATTATAAAAAACGTACGTGTAGGTATAAGGGAACAATATGTTACATTCGGGTAATAAGGGGGTAATAAAACTGACAATTAACCCGCAAAGACCTATGTAAGTAAACTGAAGTTACACCGTAACTTTGTTGTAATTACAGTATACCTATTTAATACATCCATGTAGGTATAAGGGCATGCGATATTTGGGAAATAACGGGGGTAATAACCTGTGAATTTTTTTTTTTATACTGTAGCCTATCATTTATAACTAGGCTATTTAAAACTAAGGGCTACTATAATTAGGCTACATCGTATGGTACAGTGTACTGTATATGGCCTAAACAACAGTCTTATGTTGTGAATATGATTTAAAAAGACGATGTACTTTTCATAATTTTATATTAATGTTTTTTACAAGCCTAGATAGACTATTTCTTATAGCGTAGCTACATATTTAATATTAAAGGATACATGATGATTTCACAACAAAACTAGACATCCAGTGAAATGAGTTGAGTTTATAATTTACCATTACATGTCTCCTTACCTTATGAAAGCTTATTGATTACCCTCTTGTATCCTTTAATATTAAATATGTAGCTACGCTATAAGAAATAGTCTATCTACACGTACGTTCTTTATAATTACACAGTAAATACACCGTAAATTCTTTATACTTACATAGTTCTTTGCAGGTTAATTATCAGTCTTATTACCCCCTTATTACCCGAACTTAACATATTGTTCCCTTATACCTACACGTACGTTCTTTATAAGTACGCTGTAAGTTCAGCATACTTACATAGTTCTTTGCGGGCTGTAATTTAAAGCGTTACCAAATAGTCATTTGTTTGTGAATCGCACTGCTCTTGCTGTATGTTTTTGAATCTGTTCATAAGAATCATTTGTTCTTGAATTGGATTGCGTTTTCCACGCTGTGTGTAAAGAATCAGCCCGAGTCATTTGTTCGAGATTCAGACTATTTGGAGTCACTGTGTTCGTATTTCATGTGTCAACTCAGTACATATTTTGTCATAATTTTTGCGGTACAAAACCTTTCATCCCATCACGCTCGATTCAGACTGCAACTCTTTTGCCAGTGCAGAAACTAGTAACGAAATGCATGCATGTAAACAGATGTAGGTGGCCATCAGTTGTTTTTACTGAACAATATTTTTAAGTTGTTTCTGAGGAAATAAATTTCCTGGATTTGCCAAAGTTTATGAGGTTTGTGGCCACAAATAGGTCATCTTGTAAAGTTTGTACATTCCAGCAACAGATCTATATATTCTGGTTTGTTTTCAGAGTTGTTTCTGAAACATTCTGTACTCATTACACAAACAGAACATAATTCTGACCCAAGTGAAGTTATTCTGTTGTCTGGTTAAGAAAGACCAGTGTGCCACTCTATTGCAGCATATGCTGAAGACACTACGCTGAGCACAACTTCAACTCTGAATAGTTTTATAAATAATAATAATAATAAATAAATAAAATGTATCGATAAACACATGCAGCCAATAGAGTGTTTTCATGACACATCATCAGTCGGCCATATTGGCACCACAGAATGTAAACAATGCCACTGAACTGAATGAAACGTGCATATTTTGTTGATTATTGCTGCTGAAAACGGTCAGTTATTGTCATGTTTTGGGCTGTACTAATCAGTCGAACCGGGAAAAAACATTTGGAGTACTATAGACTGTCAAAAAGTTATAACAAATCAAGGAGAAGAATGCAAAAAAAGGCATTTGTGATTGGCCAAACTGAACCAGATTTCCAAAGCAAAAATCTTGACAACATTTGTGTTCTTATCATTTCTGGTCAGGTAGGTGAAATATTAGGCTAATATTTTAATTAATACTGCTCGTACTTATCTTTACCACCTATTAACGTTAATTTGTCAAAATATTGCACTCTTTCGTGCTTACTAAGTCCTCTATAATGCTTTAGCAGCTTCCACATGCTATTTTTTTTCCATGGTTTAGGCAGCATAAATTATCTGAATAAAAACTTATTCAGTAATGCATTAATGTCCAATCCATGCTGTTGTTTACATCTGAGCATCGCCAATATGGCTGTGCATCCAGGTAACTGACCAAATCGTGATGTACAGTAAGTGCAAACCCTCTAAAATAATGCATTCAAGAAGCCTACCTCAAAGCCTAAATTTGAATATCTGTGTGATTTTATACAATAGTTCAGTGTAAGTTAATATTATTATTATTAGCTTAATTTTTGGACATAAGATTGCCATTACTTTGTCTTTGTAGTTTGTTTTCTTTCGCTGACGCATATCAAGTAGTTTTGTCCTGAATGAATCAATATTTTGAATCACTTGACTCAGTGACTCACACATACAAGCGGTCACTTGTGTGGTTTCTGAATCAATCAGCTGTTTTAAAAGAATCAGTTGAATCAATGATTCAATGATTCACTCATAAACACATTTACTAAACACCACCCATTGGGATAACGATGTAACTTTTGGAAAGAGTCAGAAAAGGCACCACTAAAACAGTGTATCATCACAGTATCTCACTGAAAAAATATCTGTGGATATATCAGAAACAGGATGGTTGAATTTTATTTTGAAATTGTTTCCTTTCAGTGACTAGAGGGAGGCATTGTGTCTAATGAACACTCGCTAAATGAAGAGAAAATGTGCGCACTGGGTCAAACAAAAACCGCACTAGTGCACACAGTACATGGATGAACTGAATTGAGAAGCAGACTGCCATTTTTTTCCAAGGTGATGGAAAATCATTCTGGACTAATTTAACCCCTGATCATAACCAAGATGTTTATCTCCTAATTGCAAATTGCAAATGTTGCTTTGAGATTGTTGACTCCCAAGGTGGTGCATCGTATTTGTATTACAATCATATTAGCCTGTTGCTATGTGTACAATCAAAAATTAATGAAAAACAAAGTGCACAGGGAAAGGAAGACACAAGAAAAGGAAGACACAATAACCATTGCCGAAGCTCTGGAGCTGGTGCATATAACGTTTTCAATTTGATCGGCCGCAAGAGACAAACTAAAAGCCACAAGAAACTCATCAATTCCTTTCCCATGATGCACTGCATTACCGATCAGCGAGAATGAACAGTAGACACAGATGAAGCTGACGCTATTCTTTCCCAGTGGCCTCCATTTTCAGGAAAACATCAAATATTATGAGGAGAGAATAAAAGAAAACTTTAATAAAACATTCTCAGAACATTCTGTCAAGGTTCTCTCAAAGTTCTTCCAGTAACATTAATAGAATGTTTGTTCAAAGTTATCTGGTGAGCATTCAGTTATTATTTATACATCATTCATAAAATGTTTTTGGGAACGTTTTAGTGGGAATTTCATTTTTTAAATGCTGCTACTTGTTTTAGAATCTTCTGGAGAGATAGACATTCCCTTAAAGGATTAGTTCACTTTCAGAACAAACATTTTCAGATATGTACTCATCCCTTGTCATCCAAGATGTTCATGTCTTTCTTTCTTCAGTCGTAAAGAAATTATATTTTTTGAGGAAAACATTTCAGGATTTCTCTCCATATAATCGACTTTTATGGTGCCCCCAAGTTTGAACTTCCAAAATGCAGTTTAAATCCAGTTTCAAAGGGCTCTAAATGATCCTAGCCGATAAAGAAGGGTCTTATCTAGCAAAACGATCTGTTATCTGCAAAACAATTTGACAGTTTATGTACTTTTTAGTCTCAAATGCTCGCCTTGTCTCATCTCTGCGATGCGCATGCATAGTCTGTGTAATCAGGGTCAATACAGTTAGACAAGATGAGCATTTGAGGTTAAAAAGTATATAAATTGTTAAATTGTTTTGAAAATAACCAATCGTTTCGCTAAATAAGACCCTTCTTCCTCAGCTGGGATCGTTTAGAGCCCTTTGAAGCTGCATTTACACTGCATTTTGGAAGTTCAAACTTTGGGGCACCATACATATCCATTATATGCAGAGAAATCCTGAAATGTTTTCCTCAAAAAACATAATTTCTTTACGACTGAAGAAAAAAAGACATGAACATCTTGGATGACAAGGGGGTGAGTACATTCTCATTATTTTTGTTCTGAAAGTGATCAATCTTTTAATGTTTGCAAAGCTACAAAATGGAATGTTTGCATAACCATAAATATTTAAAAGTAACATTTCCCGTCATATTTGTAAAACAGTTAAATGGAATGTTCCCTTTATATAGCATAACTAATAAGAAATAATGTTTTCATAAGTCAACGGCAATGTTAGTAAAATGTTCTTAAAACATATTATTGTTAGCTGTGCAGTATTTTTCTCCCAGCGGAACCTATGAGCAAAACTGAGTCTAATGAATAATACAAGCCAGTTTGTTGAAATTAAAACCTGGGATGCATTTTGAATTTCTGAATATCTGTTCCTGCTTGTCTTTTGTGACAAGCCCTTTAAAGACCTTGTCAAACTAAGCCGGCATGTTATGTAACACGTTCTTAGCCTCTCAGCATGCGCAGCAAAGTATGAATCACACAGAATGTGCTTAGAGCGAATCCACTGGCTAATGCATGACTGCAAACAGTGCCTGACAATTCATAATATACCTTGGCTCTTAAAAAAAAATTAAAAAATAAAAACGCTTCATTTGAATCATGTCCTTGATTCAACTCTTGCTGAGTACAAGTTGCCTTTTAAGATAATTAGGCAAGAAGGCAAAAGCGGTTGTTGACAGGATGCTGCAGGAAGTCCTCCAGAGGTCTGCTTGTTCTTGCTCTGCTTCTCATTTATTTGTGCGGCTAGCGGAGGATGTGACATATGAGACTGCCTGTTGACCTCTCACTGTTTGTCTTCATCTGGTGTGTAAGCCTTTATTTGCACCTCATAGTGTTTTGTAGCTGGAAATGAACAACATGTTTAGTTCTGCTACCTCACAGTCTAATTTTACAGCAGGATTCTTTCATAGAATAAACTAAATATATAGGGTTTTCATGGTCTTTCTGTCTAATATTTCTTTTATACGGTAGTTCAGTAAACAGAAAGTTTTTGCTCCATCAAACAAAGCTACAGCAGAATTGTTACAACACTAAAAACCTGAATGATTCAGTGCTTTTGAATGAATTAATCAATGATTCATTCATGAAGACATCCACTTGTTTCATTTGTGAATGGATCAGTGTTTTTCAGTGATTCTTTTATAAAGGTATTACTTGTTTTGTTTGTAAATTAATCACCATTTTTTCAAATGTTTTTAAACGTTTAGTTTGTGAATGAATTAGCCTTTTGAATTAATGAGTTGAATGACTGATTCAATGATTCGCTCATAAAGACAGTTGCTTGCTTCATTCGTGAAAGAATCATTGTTTTTGAATTGATCAGTTGTATGATTATTAAATGATTAATTTATAAGGACAGTCTCTTGTTTCATTTGTGAATAAATCATTGTGAACGAATCAGTTGAATGGTTAGTAATAATTCTTTCATAAAGGCAGTTAGTTACCTGTTTTGTTTGTGAATGAATCACCATTCTTTTATGAATCAGCTAAATGAGAAGTTAAATAAATAATTCATAAAGACAGCTGCTTGGTTGTGTGAAATGTGAATGTGTCATTGTCTTTAACAAATCAGTTGTATGATTATTAAATGATTCATTTATAAGGGCAGTCACTTGTTTTGTTTGTGAGTGTATCTTTGTTTTCGAATGAATCAGTTGTGTGATTATTAAATAATTCTTTAATAAAGGCAGTTACTAGTTTTGTTCTTGAATGAATCATCATTTTTAAATGAATCGGTTATATGAATTATTCAGTGACTCATTCATAAATCCAGTCACTTGTTTTGTTCAAGAATGAACCTTTTTTTATGAATTGGTTTGTATGATTATTAAAGAATGCAGTCAGTTGTTTCGCTTGTAAATGTATGCTTGTTTTTAACGAATCAGCTGTATAATTTTTAAATGATTCTTTCATAAAGGCAATTACTTTTTTTTGTTAGTAAATGAATCACTATTTTTGAATAAATCTGTTGAATGAGTTATTCAAAGACTCATTCATAAAGCCAGTCACTTTGTTCATGAATGAACCACTGCTGTTGAACAAATCGGTTGTATTAAAATATTCATTTATAAGGTCACTTCGTCACTTTCGTTTATGAATGTATCATTGTTTTAAATGGATCAGTTGTATGATTATTAACTGATTCTTTCATAAAGGCAGTTACTGTACTTGTTTGTTCGTGAATAAATCACCATTTTTGTATGAATTGGATGAGTTAATTATTCAGTGATTCATTCATAAAGCCAATGACTTGTTTTGTTTGTGAACTAATCATTGTTTTTCAACAAATCAGCTGTATGATTATTAAAGGATTCATTTATAAGGACAATCAGTCATTTTGCTTGTGAATCTTTTTGAACAAATCAGTTGTACAAATATTAAATGATTCTTTGATAAAGGCAGTTACTAGTTTTGTTTGTGAATTAATCACCATTTTTAAATTAACTGGTTGAATTAATTATTCAATGACTCATTCATAAATCAAATCACTTGTTTTGTTCGTAAATAAAACACTGTTTTTGAACAAATTGGTTGTATTATTATTAAAGGATTAATTTATAATGGCAGTGACTTGTTTTGTTCATGAATGTATCATTGTTTTTGAACTAATCAGTTTTATGATTACTAAATGATTCTTTAATAAAGACAGTTTTGTTCGTGAAGGAATCACCATTTTTGAATGAATCGGTTGAATGGCTCATTCATAAATCCAGTCACTTGTTTTGTTTGTGAATATACTGTATATAGCATTGTTTTTGAACAAATCAGTTGGATGATTATGAAATGATTCATTTTCATTAATGCAGTTACTTGTTTTATTTGAGAATGAATCATTATTTTTGAATGAACTGGCTGAATGAATTATTCAGTGACTCATAAATCGAGCCACTTGTTTTGTTCTTGAATGAACCGCTGTTTATGAACAAATCTGTTGTCAAAGGATTCATTTGGGCAGTCACTTTGTGAATCTATCATTGTTTTTGATCAAATCAGTTGTATGATTATTAAATGATTCTTTTTAAACAATTACTAATTTAGTTTTTGAATAAACCACACTTTTTAAACAAATCGGGCAAATTAATTATTGTTTTATTTGTGAGTTAATTAGCATTTTTGAAGGAATCTGAAAAGAAAGTCACGTTTCAGTGTTTTTGAACAAATCAGTTGAATAAATGATTTAAATGTATTCAGTCACTTTTTACCACCTACTGACATAATTATGTAACTGGCAGATAAATCCACTGATAACCACCAGAAGTTACAAAAAAAAAAAAGAAAAAAAAAAAAAGAAGTCAAAATAGCTTGTGTAAAACTCCTCAAGCAGAACCACTTACATTCTGAGTTATTTCTCTGAAATAGTCTGTATTCATGGTTGTATAAAGAAACCATGTGACTATGACATACATTTTTTTTCTGTAGAACATACTGTGCTATCACTTAAATGGACTAAGAACAAAATAACATATGGCACAGAATTGTAGTTATTATATCGAATAAGTACAAGGCATCATGACTCTATGCAGTGTATGTTAAACAACACATTAAAAAACAAGTGACAGACTAGGAAATGAATGCATGATTGAATTTTAATGAGTACAAGACTAACGTCAGAGTAAGGAAAAACAAAACACTAGAAAATCTGAACTTACAGAAAGTCCATTTAGCATGATGTAAACAATAATAATATAACAAGAAATGTTCTTTCTGGGTAAATGCATCAATTAATTCTTAAGATAAAGAGACACAACATGTCTGGTCAATATATGTGTGCAATCTGCCGTATATGACAACCATGTGCCGTATCCATTCAGCTTAGTGCTCTGATGAACTTTCTCAAAAGGCGAACCAGATGGAGAAACGGCAATTTAGCCCAATCTGTTAAATGATTTGTGTCCATCTCTGAGCTGAAGTCACCATTTAAAGCAAATCTTGAGATTGATCTTCTTGAGTTTCCCTTAAAATGCACAGCAAATTAAAACTACAAATGGCTTGCGCTGAAGGAACCTGTTTGAAGCTGAAATTCTAACCTGCTCTCATGTACCATTAGATAAAAGTGAGAAGAGAGCAGCCACAGTATGACTTCCCTAATGCTAACAATTAGTCTTTGATGTTGCTATGGATGCTAATAGGTCTCTTGAGATGCCAAACAGAAGGCTTCATTTAAAGCCTCTATCTTAAAATGAATCATCGACTGACAATTTAATTTTATTTTAAACAAACCAGCCAGAAAAAGTGGAGAGATTAAACTTTGTTTTACCCAGAGGAAATAATTGAGAAAATATTAGTAAAATTGGCTCGTTTGATTGCTTTCAGCCTTCAGTAGTACAAATACGTGTCTGCTGGTGTCTCAAAAATACAAAGAAATAGTCAAAACGAATGCTAAAAATTTTCACGCACCGCTCAAACCTTGTACACATGGACTCAAGATTAGATTACAGACTCTTTTAATGATCAATAGTGAGAGAACATTTTTCAAAAGTAAATTACCCATTATTTTTTTTTCCCATAGAGATTTAAAAAAAGAAAAAAAAAAAATCGTCATAAGCCATTAATCACAAAAACAGGCTCTGAATCACAAAACACAAAATTACAGAAAAAAAAAAAAAGACAACACTTTTTTAATGGGGAAATTAACTTCTAATCACATTAAGCATTGAATTAATAATTAAATTAAATCAGAAACCACAACTGTGTCTGTTGGATACTGTTTAAAATAATAATAAAAAAAAAAACAAGACATAAATACAAGTATTGTGATTTTACAGTAAATTGGTAGAAAATAGTGGGAATATGGCTATTAAAAACTTGAGTGGGAAAATCTATCTATCTATCTATCTATCTATCTATCTATCTATCTATCTATCTATCTATCTATCTATCTATATATATATATATATATACACACACACATTTATTATATTGTATTTTTAAAATATATATTTTATATTTTATATTTTAAATAAAAAAAAAACCCAGCCCTGAAAGGATTTCTCAATAAATAAATAAACAAATAAATATTTTCAATACATTATTTTCAAATGCACTCCCCAATAAAATGACCCCACTAATCACGAATTATCCATTCTTTCTAATATATATATATATATATATATATATATATATATATATATATATATATATATTAGAAAGTTCTTTTCTGCATTATCATGCATCTCTAGCATCAGTGCAATATGCACATGCACAGATATATTTGCCAAAATGTACATTATAGAGCAAAAATTACAGATATAAAATATTTAGATAAATAAATAAAATGTAAAAAAAAATAAAATAAATATATATTAAAAATGAAGTGAAAACAGAAAAAATAATGTCTAAATCAACCAAAAATGAAAATTCTGTTATTAATTACTCACCCTCATTTCATTCCAAACTGGTAAGACATTCATCTTTGGAACACAAATTATGATACTTTTGATGAAATCTGAGAGCTTTCTGAACCTGCCTAGACAGCATTTTTCTTTTTTTTCTTTTCTTTTCTTTTCTTTTCTTTTATTTTCTGTAAATAAATAAATGAAATGTCAAAAAAAAAAAAAATAAATAAATAAATAAATAAAAATGAACGTTTATTAAAAATTAAAGTGCAAACAGAAATATAAAAATAATGTCTTAATCAAAATATTAAATGGATAAGTCAACCAAAAATGAAAATTCTGTTATTAATTACTCACCCTCATTTCATTCCAAATTGGTAAGACATTCATCTTTGGAACACAAATTATGATACTTTTGATGAAATCTGAGAGCTTTCTGAACCTGCCTAGACAGCATTTTTCTTTTTTCTTTTCTTTTCTTTTCTTTTCTTTTCTATAAATAAATAAATGAAATGTCAAAAAAAAAAAAAGAATGTTTATTAAAAATTAAAGTGAAAACAGAAATATAAAAATAATGTCTTTATCAAAATATTAAATGGATAAGTCAACCAAAAATGAAATTTCTGTCATTAATTACTCACCCTCATTTCATTCCAAACTGGTAAGAGGTTCATCTTTGGAACACAAATTATGATATTTTTGATGAAATCTGAGAGATTTCTGAACCTGCCTAGACAGCAATGGTCCAGAAAGGTAGTGAATGACTGATGTGGAAGAGAAGAAATGTTGAATAAAGCTCATTGCAGTATTGTGAGTGTAATGTAAAAGATAATGTAAAATTTCACGTTATCAATATAAAATCATTAATCACTGCCTGACAAGCTTAGAGCTCGCCGTAAGCCTGTCTTCAAAGGTTTATCTGATATCGCTAAAAATCAGTTTCTCTATGGAGAAAATGACTGGGATGTGAACTTCCTGAAGCAGAGTGTTGCTGTATTCCACAGATCCCCGTAAGAGCAAAACAACTCGCTGCAATGCTGCAGCTGTCCTTTGAATTGTGCAAAGCATTTGATCACCGAAGGATCGCAGACTTCCTGACTTCTCAGACACAAACTCGCCTGTCAGCCCGTTGCGTGGGACTCGCCGTACACAGAGGTGCCTTCAGATCTGAAGCAAATTAAATGCATTATACTTTTATTACAGCTGGCCTGACTTTAGCTGCAAACCTCGACTTTTCATTATGTTTCACTAAATTATTTAAACTTTATTAACTGTACTGTGACATTAGACGTCTGAATTATGGATGTGACTTCAGCGTCTGCAGCAGTAGCTTCTCATAGATTCTCCTCCTCCTCTTATTTATTTATATTTTTCCTCCCTGTGGCCGTCAGGAGCGCCTGAGGCCTTGAAGGCCAGTTCCTATGGAGACGTATCTCGCCTTTATTTACTGTCCTGATGCGCTCAGTGTTATTGTTTTACAAATACATCCACGGCCAGAGAATGCAACTAGATCAAGAAAAATTCTGGAGCAGATCGCTTCAAAATGAAGCCAAAGCGGTGAACATGAAAAGCTAATTATGGGTGTAGTATCCCTAGATGCATTTTGGAAATAATAAGCGAAAGATAAAGCTTTATTCAATTAAAACTATCTGATCTTTTGCTTTTATACACAGAATATACAATAATATTAATTTTCCTTTTGATTTTGCAGTAAAAAAAATACAATATACATTTAACCATGTAAGAGATTTCTTTGTAACTGACTGAGGTTGTTGGTTTTCTAGGAATGCTTCAAGTTAATCTGAACAAATGGGGCAGAATCGAAATGAATCTGACAGGTCTTTCCCCAGAACAGGCTTGTGATTGCTATTCAGCACCTGGCCACCTCTTGATGCGGTTCAAAGGCTCTTTTCAAGGATAGCCTTTTCACACTTCCATCATACAAGCTCACCTCTTGACTCCATCTTCACTCCTTGTGTCTCTCATCCACTAATAAGAGAGCATGAGGCCAGGGCAGGCCTCTGCCTTTAATTAGCTTATTATAAAATCAGCCAGTAGAAGTCCTCTGCTGAGGGACACCAGTGATCTTTTCTTTTGGCACATAGTGAGAGAAAAACATTCTGATAATAACTGGTTAATCGATAGTACTGTACGAAGGGTAGCTGGAAATTGTCAGTATTTTTTGATGGGGTTTGAGGTTGAGTGATGTTTCGTTTCTTTTCTTTTCTTTTCTTTTCTTTTCTTTTCTTTTCTTTTCTTTTCTTTTATTATTATTATTATTATTATTTGTATTATTGAGAAAGGTAATGCCTAGTGCTCTAGCTACTGTAAATGCATACTAAAGTGGTACTAAAGTTAAATTACCCTAACACACACACACACACACACACACACACACATATATATATATATAGTATTATAGTATTATAAATGTGAGTGTACTGTATATACTTTTTAGGACCACAAAGATTTTATTTTACTTTATTTGGATATTTATTATCCAGTAATTAACTATGTTTAATAGCATTTCAGTAGTAAAGCATAGTAAAGCATTAATTCATTATTAAATTATTTGTAAGGCCTTACACTTGCGTATTTGAATAAAACTATATTCAAATATATAATTTATTATTTATGAAAAATAACATTGAAAAATTGCAGTTTTACAGTAATCATTTAACGAGAATCTGTTTAGAAATGTATAATTTTTTAAAGTAAAAAAATTACAGATACGCACAAATTTAATATAATTAAATCGGATTAAGCTGTATTAATGTCACATTTGTTAGGATTTTTTTGCTCTTATATGTTTGTTATAAGTTTTGATTTGTGTCTTTTATTTTGTCTTGTGTTTTATTTTGAAATGTCCATTCTTATCGGTGTTTCTTGTTTAATTACTTATAGCTAAATTATGTACAGATTTAATCTAAAATGTAAACATAAATGTGACCTGGACCACAAAACCAGTCATAAGGGTCAATTTTTCAAACTGAGATTTATACATAATCTGAAAGCGGAATAAATAAGCTTTCCGTGATGTATGGTTTGTTAGGATCGGACAATATTTGGTCAAGATACAACTATTTGAAAATCTGAATCTGAGGGTGCAAAAAAATAAATAAATAATAATAATAATAATAATAATAATAATAAATAAATATTGAGGAAATCACCTTTAAAGTTGTCCAAATGAAGCAATGCATATGACTTTTTAAAAATTGTGTTATGACATATTTATGATAGAAAATTTACAAAATATCTTCATGGGACATGATCTTTACTGAATATCTTAATGATTTTTGGCATAATAGAAAAATCACTAATTTTGACCCATACAATGTATTTTTGGCTATTGCTACAAATATAACCCAGTGACTTATGACTGGTTTTGTGGTCTAGGCTCACAAATATATAGCTATAAACAATATTTAAATCTAAAAATAATTGCTTTAAAAGTAAAATGTTAAATTATACATAACATATTATACACATATTATAGTATACACAAACACTAATTTTATGATGTATGTACATTTAGGTACAAAAACAAGTCATTTAGTGTTTTTTTCCCCTGTAATTTTACTTCTTACTGAAAGCATTTAACTACAGCATGTGGCCTTATCTTTCTCAGACAAAAAAGCATTTGCTCAACATTACCAGCAAAGTCTCAAAAAACGTGATTTTCCTTTGTGCAGTACGTTTTATCAGTTATGCAGTCGTGTTTGTCAGGTTTTTTATTCTGATTCTTTAAGACTTTGTTTATTATGAAACAGCATTTGGGTTGTTTAAATCACATACATTTGGCAAAATCTAGTTTAAGCATCCCTGCCGGACAACCCAGATGAACGGCATGAAACAGACTAGACGAAGCGACTAACGTTTCAGCTCGGCCTGTACTTTTAATACGGAGCCTTTTGAAGTTTACAGACTGCTTTCCTCATTAAAGGAAACCTTCTGAAAGAAAATCCATTTGTTGCAGGGCAGTTGGCGCTCGGTATTGTTCTTTACTACCCAGCGGTTCACCGAGATGGGAAGCCATTATCTTCAAACCAAGCTGACACCTGCTTCCAAGCATGACGCTGGTCGTATATCTAAGCAGTCTGTCATCTTTCATGGGTAAAATACTTCTGTTGTGTGTTCTTTCTGCCATTCCCATCCCTTTCTAGCATCGTCTGTGTTGCAGACACTTGTTGTAAAGCTAGGCAACACCACATGCTGCTTAAAAAGACCCGGAGGGTTGATTACGCTCGCCCCTCTCCATTTAAAAGAGACTGAAGCGAGATGATACATTGTCTCCCTGAAGGCACAATGACTACAAGCGGATTCTTTTTAAGCACCACAAAATTGTGTGTGTCAGTGTCTGTGTGCAACCATCATTCTTGTTCAAAGACCCTGATCTCAAGAACAACACAAGGCCTCGCCGCTGACAGCAGTGGCATCAGAGCGCTAAAAGCGATTAGCATTGCTAATGAGGACACAACCCCAACCGCGTCTCTGTGCACATTAGACCCTCCCTTTAGGCGGCGAAGCCATTCATCCTGCCTTTTCCGGCTTTTTCGCTTTCATAACGTTTGACCAACGATATCTTTGCTGCCATCGAGTGTCTCTGACATGAAACTAATTTGAAAATGTTATTTAGCTGATCAAATGCACAGCAGGAGATTCAGTAAGATGGAGTTCGAATGTCATTTTGGTGGTGGATGACGGAGGGTGCGTTGAGGAATCAGACATAATTTGTCTTTGAGGAAAAGTTCAAGCACGAGTAAACAAATCAACATGTTTCAATGAAGTAAACAAGGTGATTTGTACAAGTAGGACATGCTGTTGTTCCTGAAAAACACTCCTGTCAACCAAGTATGGTGTGTGTCAATGTAAAGTACATATTATTTCACAGCCAACATGTCGTGCTTGCGTGAGTCATATATTGAATTATATTGTAAGTTCACATGTTTAGGAGTGAACATCTTGGATGTTATGGAAATGTATTTTAAATTTTCTTTTGTTTAAAATAAATAAAAATATCTGTAAAAATAGGGCATAATGTACTATATTAATATGAAGGCATTTTCTGTATCGATTTTTTTACCTGTATTTTGACCTGTGTTTTACAGAAATGGCTGTAAAATTAATACAGTTAAAAGTGCTGTTTGTATTTTTTATTTTTTATTTTTTTGGCTGTAATTAAGTGTAAAAATACTGCAATATATTTTCAGATATTTGGGAAACATGCTCACAAAGTTTCTCTGAAAGACCAGTTTATCTACTTCTGTGTCTGAATGTCTGTTTTTGTTTTGGTCTGTGTGACTGTGTGCCCACTGCCAGATTAACCGATAGTATTTTGACACCCAGGGTTGCCACTTATCGGTTAACTGAGCATGACAGTCAGCAAACAAACTAGGCCAGAGATCGCAAATTCTAAATCTAAATTCACAAATCTAAAAAGACATCCATCAAGCCAAGACAAGCCTTGACATCCATCTAAAAAGTTTTATGACCATAGGCTGGTTTATTGTTCATTTTGTGTTCTCAATCAAGGCAACCCGCTTGAACGTCGAGTTTGAGAAATAGAAGGTGGGATTTTTGACTCCAGTAGCCATTTCAGTCACTAGCTGTCACTATTACTATCGACAAATGCGGTGATGTGTTTTGTTGCATTTTTTTCCTGATAACGCCGACAGCAACTTAAATTACTCCATCATTTTTGATTGTACAGGTACACAATACATCATTTGAATCTGTAAAGGGTCTACTTTTTTTGTATACACTCATACAAATCACAAAACTCTTTTGTAAAATAAAGAAAACAAACAGGGCACGCTTTCTGCCGTCTCAGCCTCCGCAAACTTCTTTTTGAAACGCGTTGCAAAAATGAACCAAAACTCAGAGAATACTTGACACACAGACATGAGAGATATATCTAGATCAGGGGTTATGAAATTTGCTCATATACTGTACTTCTGCACTAAAGAGAAAACTGTTTATTTTTAAACCTTTTTTTATTAACCAAAACATTTGTTTTGCCTTATTCTTCTTCTGCTGCATGTTGTTACAAAAACCCTAAAAATTCAAACACATTTTAAATTAAAGCAATATTTTACAACTTGAAAGAAAACTCTCTCTCTATATATATAAGCTCCTGAATTCTTTACTTCAGACATTCTTTACAATTTCAGAGTACTTTTTCTTAAATAAGTGAACCTGCGTACCAAACAGGACAGGGAGATGCCAAAAAACTCACTGAACCTGTTCCTTTAAACTCAACTGACTGAACATCTACTGTTTGTATCCATCAAAAAATCATACAAAGCATACATATGAAAAAAATACATCAAATACATTCAAAAAATACAAAAAATACATACAAAAAATAATAATAATAAATATATAAATATATATATATATATATATATATATATATATATATCTGATAAAGTAATCTGTATTAAGCACCTCAGCTTTTGACAATCATCCACATGAGATGCACAAACATTATTCTGTATATTATATGTAATATATAGTTTATATTAAATAATTGCCTCTGATTTGTCAATTAAAACATCATAAATTTTGTTCAAAGTATGAGGTTGATAAGATCTTTAATATTTTGTTCACCAAGGCTGAATTTATACAAGTTCATATGTGACTCTGGACCACAAAACCAGTCATAAGTAGCACTGATATATTTGTAGCAATAGCCAAACATACATTGTATGGGTCAAAATTTGTCAAAATTATCAAATTTTCTTTTAGGCCAAATCATTAAGAACTTCATGTGGACAACTTTAAAGGCAATTTTCTCAATATTTATATTTGTGTGCACCCTCACCCTTCTCCTAACAAAAAATACATCAATGGAAAGCTTATTTTTGAATCCTTATGACTGGTTTTGTGGTCTATAGTCGCATATTCATTTTAAACAACACAATACTAATCTTTTGTCTTAGGAAGAGTACAGAAATCTATTTTTGGTGGAATAACCCTGGTTTTCAATCACAGCTTTCCACCAGTCTTTCACTTTGCCATTGGGTGACTTTATGCCACTCCTAGCGCCAACATTTAAGCAGCTTGGCTTTGTTTAAGGGCTTGTTTTGATCACATCTTCTTGATCACATCTTTTGATCACATTCCAAAGGTTTTTAAGTCTGGAGATTGGGCTGACCATGACAGGATCTTGAACTAGTGCTTTTTCATTCACACCTCGATTGACTTGGCTGTGTGGCATGGAGCATTGTCCAGCTAGAAAAAAAAAAAAAAAAAAAAAACAATCCTTAGAGTAGGGGAACATTGTCAGAGCAGAGGGAAGCAAGTTTTCCCATATGAAAAAAAAAAAAAAAAAGTTTATTCAAGTGTGCTATTAGTATACTTCTTTTAAACTTTCAGTATACTTTTTACATACTTCTCAGAAATGTGCTTTATATACTTCTCAAAAATATACTTAAAATGACATTTAAGTATACTTGACATACTTAGAATAGACAAGTCTAAGTATATTTGAGCTATACTTGTGCTCTGAGAATCTGTGTTTTCATCGTTTTGCGCTGGGGACGCTATATACACAAGTGAAGAAACGGAAACAACAGATGCTTCCACAGCATCAACACCATATATATGTAAAACTGTGTAATGATATGGAATAAAATGTTGACCCATGAAGAGGTAATAATGACTGTCAAGCTTTGGGGTGTTGCTCAACTCCATCTACTTTTTGATTATCATGAATAGTTTTTTTTTTTTTTTTTAGCATTTTGCTCAAAATGTTGTTTGTTTATTTATTTTCTATTTATGAAACTTACCATTTGCCATTTATATATATATATAAATAAATCATGAAGCTAGAATAACATGTTTTTGTTTACAAGCAGATACCCTGTTCTTTCTTTTGATGTTTTCTATGTTCAGATATCCATATAACAAAATAAATACAAATTAATACCTAAATAGGAGACATAGTAGTATACATAAAGTATGATGTAAAGTTCACTTAAAAAAGACTTGCAGTATAAAACTACTAAACTAGTAGTTTACCAAGACTATACTTCAAAGTGTACTTAAATGCATAAAAACGATTTAATTAGTAAACTATCAGTATACCTATAAGTTCACTTAGCATACTTGCAGTACAAACTGAAAACATAGATGTAAACTAGTTGTGTACTCAAAGTTTACTACTGTTATACTTAAAGTACACTTACAAGTATACTTTTATATACTAGAAAATGGGCCAATTTTGTAGTACACAGATATTTGTATACTTACTACATAAAGTATACTTAAAAATATACTTGAACTTTACCTAGGTATACTTAATAAAATAAACTTTGGAAAGGGTTCTTCTAGGACAGTGGTTCTCAACCACGTTCCTGGAGCCCCCCCAACACTGCATGTTTTCCATGTCTCCTTAATCAAACACACCTGATTCAGATAATCATCTCATTAGTAGAGACTTCAAGACCTGAAATGGGTGTGTCAGACAAAGGAGAGATGCAAAATGTGCAGTGTTGGGGGGGCTCCAGGAACGTGGTTGAGAACCACTGTTCTAGGACAATTCAGATGCCCTTCACAAAAACCAATGTGCCCGATTCCAGCCTTGCTGAAGCGCCCCAGATCATCACCAATCCTCCACAAAGGATGTGTGACTGAACCCTCTGAACTGAGGTCAGGGTGTTTTAGTAGTGGAGGATAAAAGTTCAAAATGCTAGCATCTGACCTGTTTATTTCTACTAAACTGAGGTGGGTGTGATGCGAAAGTACTGTCTAGCACTGAGCTAAAGCACTGTGATTTCTATTTGTAAGTGTAGGTTTCTTTGATTCTGTCTCAAACATCTGGTAGACGTGTCTAATGACACGATTTTGTCAGCTGCAGAAGTGTCTCATAAGGTAAATGTCACTAGCGACTTTCATCCTGAGCCACAAAAACATCTCTCTGATGACATTCTCTGCTCATTTCAGACGATTCAGTCAAAGCATTGGTAATCTTTGGATGCTATCATGTTTGAATGACGCAAAACACCGAATTATACATTAATGAGACTTCTTTAAGTGCATTTTGGAGCCGCGGATGAAACATGGTACAAAGTACAACACTAACAACAAACACTTTTGTGTTTTAAAATCATAAGAGACCAAGCGATATACAACTTCCAACATCTTCATTTAAGAAGACAATATCCTTACCAGCCATGCGTAACATTTTCAGCTCTCCAAGTTCATTCCAAATCAGATCAACCCCAAAGTCTAGACTTACAACCACCAAGCAAATTAGGGAATTGAAATATTCATAACCTCGCTTCCCAGCAACTGAGAAACGTGGGTTCTGAAAATAAATAATTCACTGGGAAAGGTTAGGATCATATGCGGTTTCACCCATATCCTCTTGACAATGAAATTTTGATGTTTCTGTCAGAATATGTCAGGCAGCTGACGTCCCTTAGTACTCTTCATTCTCACTTTATAGACACCATTGAATCTATTATGCAGGGCAATTACAGACAATTGGCAATTGAGCCTTTCGGAATGAGCGAGACTGTTATTGATAAATGTTTTTGGACTGGTCATGATAGAAAATGCTTCTGACCTGCGGTTGTGAAGGGTGCGCTCAAGGTAAATGGATAAATAATACATGGCGCAGTCTCTGTGGCCTGATGTTTTGAAAGCATCAAAGAGGAGAAATTCTATCCATTGAAGGAAATAGGTCATTAAAAAAAAAAAAAAAAAATGCAATTTCATTATGTTGTGCATTTTTAAATCCAGTCTTAGATGTACTGTATAATATAATTACAATTGTGAAATCATGCTTTGTTTGAGTCAAAAGGATTGAAAATAGCTCTATAAAAATAAAGATGAAGGTGTAGGTGTTCGTTTTGAACTTTGGTTTAAGTGGATTAGTGGTATAATCTTACTTATTATATTTTATTATTTTCTTTTTGTTCAAAAGAAGCTTGAAAAAAAAAAAGTTGCAGTCACCTTCTTTATTTTTTTTTCCAAGTAAAAAAAAAAAAAGCAAGATGTAAACTGAGAATTCTGAGGAAAATAAAATAATTGTAAGACCATTTTAAAAAGAGAGAGAAATAAATATGAGAAGTTGCAATTACTTTATTTATTTATTTATTTTTAGTAAATATAATATATATTGTTTGTTATTATACATTATATTATAGATTAAATGTTAGTATATTATTATAAATTATATGAAAGTATATATATTATTTATATTTTACATATTTTTGACACATGATAAAAACAATTAAAATCATTTTAGCATTTCATTATTTAATTATTAATGTTTTTTCACTTATATTTATATTATTAATATATTTATATTTCAGCACAAATGATACAAGCAATTTTTATATTAAAAATATTAAATACATATTATTTATATTATTGTTATTTTAACAAAATATTATATCAAATATTTTATAAAGTTTTTATACATTATATTATTTATCTATTTATTTATTTTTATTTTGTATTATTATTCTCACTAAATATTATATAAAAATATCATTCAGTCATTTGGTCAACACATTAGCACTAGTTATTATCCAAAAGAAACATATAGTCAGTCATAGCACAGTGACTGTCAAAATAACAGCTGATGGTTTTACAAAAACTGCATTACTTGTCATGTTTTTTTGTAATTTTGTCTTCAGTTTACCTTCAACTGAAACCCATTTTATGTTTTAAGTGTTGAATGTGTTCTTTCCTGGCAACATACTATCCAAAACCTATTATTACTTTATAGAATGTACATTAGAAAAAAATAGGGTCCCCTGCAGAAATTCAGTTGGAACCTTGATTGAAATTGCTTTCCAGTGGGTTGGGGGTTGTATGTGGATGGTGCCCCCATGGTAGCTGATGCCAGTGATCAACAAAAAATCCACCATGCATGGCCTTCGATTACTATGCAAGCTTGTTTCAGTCACAGAAAAATAGGAAAATACAGTAATTATGTCCTTTTTATCTCACAATTCGGACTATTCTTGGAATTACAAGTTTACATCTTGAAATTCAGACTATATCAGAATTGTAAAATAAAAAAGTCACAATTGCACTTTACGCTTTATATTCCATGGCAGAAATAAGCGTAAATAGGTTTCACATGTGTAAGGGAAAAAAAAAAAAAAACAACAACATAAAAATGCACAGTCCAGCACACAATCTTACTCCTCTCCCCTACCTCTTCTTCTCCCTTTTTCTGGTCCAAATCATCCTCCTCTTACAACTATTTCTCTCCCTCTCCCAGGCATTAATTTTTCTCTCTCTGATTTTTTGTGGTGTTCTGCATCCACAGTACCAATTCAAAGAGGTCTTTTTTACTCTTTGTTGAGAGCTTCAAGAGCTTCAACAACTGACTATTCCTCCAACTAAAACTGGGATCAGGTATTTCTAAATATTTCATTATTATGTTACTTTAAAATGCTTATCAGTTGTTACAGTATTTTATATAGAGAGATTTTTCAGTAATTTTGAGCTGCTGTTGTTGCAGAGGTAGAGGCTTACTGTGTTTAAGGTTTGGAACATTAGGTCTTCATTTCTGACATACTGTGTTTAAGCATTTGTAAATAAGACTAAAAAGACCCATGATTTTGGTTTTGGGTAAGCTTGTATGACAAGAAAATGTATATACACTGAACAAAATTATAAACACAACACTTTTGTTTTTGCCACCATTTTTTTATGAGCTGAACTCAAAGATCTAAGACTTTTTCAATGTACACAAAAGGCCTATTTCTCTCAAATATTGTTACAAATCTGTCTAAATCTGTGTTAGTGAACACTTCTCCTTTGCCGAGATAATCCATCCACCTCACAGGTGTGGCATATCAAGATGCTGATTAAACAGCATGATTATAGCACATGTGTAGGGTTGGGTATCATTTGAATTTTAGCAATTCTGATTCCGATTCTGCTTATCGATTCCGATTCTTATTGATTCCCAGTTTCGATTCCAATGTAGTAAACAACAACAACAACAAAAGTCAAACATTATTATATCAAACATGTTTATTTACTGTGCCACCGTTTAATCAAAGCATTAGCCTGTATGTCATTATAAGCAGAACAACATAACGATAAGAACAGCATATGAGCAAGACGGCCACACTGCATATCTGAAAGACGCAACAGTAATTACAATGAATGTTTCTTAATGAACATTAAGAACATATTTGAATGATTCATTAATTAACTATAGTGTATTCTGAGATAGTGTTGCAAAGACCCTGATTTGCAATCTATCTTTAGATGCACAGAGAGAAATGCATCTTTAGATTACATAATGGAAAAGTTTATTTATTTGTTTTATTTTGTTAAGAAATAATTTAAAGCTTTTTATTTATATATGTATCATGTTTGTGAGGCATGAATGCGCTGAGTTTTACACTCCTATTCAAGTACAAGACGCCAGAAAGTGTATGTTTGTTTTCTTGCCTTCGTTTTGTTGATATTGTGAGTGCACACAAATAAAAGTAGACCCTTTACATTTCAAATTATGTATTATTCTTACCTTTGTGAGCAAAAATGACGGATAATTTTAAATTGTTTCCACTGAAAAAATGCAAATGTCCTGTCCTGCAAAGTGGCTTCAGATCCCCTCTCTGCAAAAACAATTGGATATGCACCTAATAGCGCACATTTATCTAAGTTTAACGTTTAAACTATCATTGTTTTATAGCTACTTTAACGGTTTTAGATCTATAGGTTTTATTTTAGATAAGTTGTGATGATTTGAGAAGGTAATTTGATCAAACAGACTATAAACCGTCTTCCGCTGGCTGCTGTTCGATCCTTTAAAAAATGAAAAATTATATTTAACGAACAAAAAATGCCCCAAATGTTTTTCTAAATTAACTTCATAACAAATAAAAAAAAAATATAATCACTTTGCTATTGCATACAAAATGTAACTATTTTAATAGCTGAAACAGTAGTAGCTACAAGCATTGTCGCCGTACTAGTGCCAGCTAATGAAGGGCACTCAGCACTCGGGATGCGCAATGAATCAAACACGGTGCATTCTTTTTATTTCGACGTGGTGAACCAACCGCAGATGCTTAGTCATGTTGGTCGTGACACTTTGCTTGCAACATATTAGTTTATTACAGTAATTACACTTAGTTTTGTCTTCAGTTTTTACAAAGTGTAGCCACACTTTTGAGCGCTTCCCACGGTCCATCTTGTAAACTGATGTTTAGGTTACCAGATAAGGTCCTGGCAGATTGGACACGCGGAAGGTCCTGGCAGATTGCCAGGTGAAAAAAAATGTGCACAGGAATTGATAAGAGGAATCGAAATTTTTATTTTATAACAAGTATCTGATTCGAATCAGAATCAATTTTCGATTCCCAACTCTAAACAGATGTGCCTTAGGCTGGCCACAATAAAAGGCCACTCTAAATTGTGCAGTTTTACTGTACCGAAAACTAGTCAGTATCTGGTGTGACCACCATTTGCCTCACGCAGTGCAACACATTGCCTTCGCATAGAGTTGATCAGAATGTTGATTGTGGCCTGTGGAATGTTAGTCCACTCGTCATCAATGGCTGTGCGAAGTTGCTAGATATTGGCAGGAACTGGAACGCGCTGTGTATGCCGATATAGAGCATCCCAAACATGCTCAATGGATGACATGTCCGGTGAGAATGCTGGCCATGAAAGGACTGGGATGCTTTCAGCTTCCAGGAATTGTGTACAGATCCTTGCAACATGGGGCGTGCATTATCATGCTGCAACATGAGGTGTTGGTCGTGGATAAATGGCACAACAATGGGCCTCAAGATCTCATCACAGTATCTCTGTACCTTCAAAATGCCATCAATAAAATGCACCTGTGTTCATTGTCCATAACATGCGTCTGCCCCGTAGAGGACGACGAGCATGCAGATGAGCTTCCCTGAGACAGTTTCTGACAGTTTGGGCAGAAATTCTTTGGTTATGCAAACCGATTGTTGCAGCAGCTGTCTGGGTGGCTGGTCTCAGGCGATCTTGGAGGTGAAGATGCTGGATGTGGAGGTCCTGGGCTGGTGTGGTTACATGTGGTCTGCAGTTGTGAGCCCGGTTGGATGTACTGCCAAATTTTCTGAAACACCTTTGGAGACGGCTTATGGTAGAGAAATGAACATTCAATTTACGGGCAACAGCTGTGGTGGACATTCCTGCAGTCAGCATGCCAATTGCACACTCCCTCAAAACTTGCGACATCTGTGGCATTGTGCTGTGTGGTAAAACTGCACATTTTAGAGTGGCCTTTTATTGTGGCCAGCCTAAGGCACACATGTGCAATAGTCATGCTGTCTAATCAGCATCTTGATATGCCACACCTGTGAGATGGATGGATTATCTCAGCAAAGGAGAAGTGCTCACTAAGACAGATTTGTGATCAATATTTGAGAGAAATAGGCCTTTTGTGTACATAGAAAAAGTCTTACATCCTTTAGTTCAGCCCATGAAAAATGGGGGCAAAAACAAAAGTGTTGCGTTTATAATTTTGTTCAGTTTACATACATTTTCTTGTTATACAAGCTTTCCCTAAACCAAAGTCTTTTTAGTCTTATTTATAAATGCTTAAACACAGCATGTCAGAAATGAAGACCTAATGTTCCAAACCTTAAACAGTTTAAATTCTCTACTTTTGCAACAACAGCAGCTCAAAGTTATTGAAAAATCTCTCTATATAAAATATTGTAACAAGTGATTTTAAGTATTTTAAAGTAAGATAATAATTAAATATTTAGAAATACCTGATCCCAGTCTTAGTTGGAGGAATAGTCAGGTGTTGAAGCTCTTGAAGCTCTCAACATAGAGTAAAAAAGACCTATTTGACCTATTTGTTTTGTGGATGCAGAACAACACAAAGAATCAGTGAGAGAAAAAAAAATGCCTGGGATTTTAGAAACATAGTAATCGATGAACACAAATTATGTTAATGTTAATATATATATATATATTTTCACATTATTTCCTTTTTTTTTTTTTTTCTTCTAGAGAAAGTCTGATTCCTTATAGTTGCTTGAATAAAATAATTAAAAAATAAATAAATAAAAAACTGTTAAGGTCAATATTATTAGCCCCCTTAAGAAATTATTAGTTTGATTAGCTATAGAACAAACCACTGTTGTCCAATGACTTGCCAAATTAACCTAAATTGCCTGATTAACCTAATTAACCTAGTTAAGCCTTTAAATTGCTCTTTAAGCTGAGGATTAGTATCTTGCGAAACAACTAGTAAAATAATATGCACTGTCATCATGACAAAGACAAAAGAAATTAGTTTGGACTTGAGAGAAAGAATTGTTAATGCTTATAAAGATGGAGAAGGATACACATGTTTGTCAAAGTGTTTTCAAGTGTCAAGAACTGCAGTGAGATGCATTATCAAGAAGTTTAAAGAGACCAACACAGTGGAGAACAAGACGAGCAGAGGCAGGAAGTGAAAGATTTCAAAAACTTTGGAAAGGAAACTAGTGAGAGAGGTTTCTAAAGACCCAAGAACAACTGCCAAGACACTAGTGAATGACCTAGCCAAGTGTGGAACTGATGTCTCAACGAAGACAGTCACTAGAGCCCTGCACAGGAATGAACTGCGAGTTTGCCGACCAAGAAAGACTCCACTTCTGAAGAAGAGGCGCCTCCAAGCTAGACTGAAGTTTGCTAAGGACAACCTGGGGGAATGTGATGCATACTGGAAATGTGTCCTTTGGTTAGATGAGACAAAACTAGAGCTTTTTGGCCATAGAGATGTTGCCTATGTTTGAAGAAAGAAGGGAGAGGCATTCAACCCTAAGAACACCGTTCCCACAGTGAAACATGGTAGTGGGAGTATAATGCTGTGGGGATGTTTTAGTGCGTTTGGAACTGGGAATCTCATCAGGGTTGAAGGAAACATTAAAAAAAAGGAAGACTATAAGAAGATTTTGAAAGACAACCTCAGACAGTCTTCAAGAAAACTTGGTTTGGGTTGACAGTTTGTCTTCCAGCATGATAACGACCCAAAGCATACCTCGTTTCTGGTGAAGAAATACCTTCAAATGAGCAAAGTGAGTGTACTTGACTGGCCTGCACAAAGCCCAGACTTGAATCCAATGGAAAATCTGTGGGGCACACTAAAGTCCAGAGTTTGTGCCAGGAGACCAACAAATCTGGAGAAGCTTGAGAGATTTGCTAAGGAAGAATGGGCTGTCATTCCCCAGGAGACATGCTTGAAACTTGTTGAGAACTACAGCAAACGACTAAAGTCTGTTATCAAGCAAAAGGGATACACTACTGACTATTAACATCAGAGGGCTAATAATTTTGAACAGTAGACTTTTTAAAATTCTTGCTTATACATTTATTTCTATTTGTATTACAAATCCTAAAAGCTTCCTGAATAAAGTATTATGTTTAAAAATGCTGTGTTGATAAAATCGTCTTTCTGTTAAACAACACCTTTTCCACAAAATAACTAAGGCATTTCAACAAAAAACATTATTTTGCAGAAAACACAATTTGATCAAAATTAGAGAACAACAATGACTGTAGCATGGAAAAAGATTACTACAAAATTTTCTGAAGGTTACAACAGTCAGCAATTAGTAGGAAGTGTACAGGCCTCTGCTCTGAATGACTTCAGCACATCTGCGGCCACAGGACAGCACTAGTCTCTCACACTGCTCTGGTGTGATTTTGGTCCACTCTTCGTCCAGTCTCCTCCACAGTTCGGTGACTGTAGTGGTTTTCTTGGCCATAACTTTGTCACCAAGGATTTTCCAGAGGTTCTCTATTGGGTTGAGATCAGGACTCTGGGCAGGCCATGTCATTATTTCAATGTTTTCAGTTTCAAGGAACTGCTTTACCCATTTTGCTGTGTGACTTGGAGTGTTGTCCTGCATGAACACTGCGGGCTGATTGGGTGATGAACGCAGGGAAGGAACCATATGTTGTTGAAGAAGGTTCTGATAAACATTTGCATTCACTCTGCCATGTAGCTGTATAAGAGGCCCAACTCCTGCTGCAGAAAACATGCCCCAAACCATGACACTTCCTCCTCCACTTTTCACTGACTTCTTTACACACTTTGGGTTCAGTCTTTCTCCAGTTTGTCGCCGAACATAATGTTTCCCATCGGACCCAAATAAATTAAACTTGCTTTCATCACTGAAGAGAACTTTGGACCAGTTCTGTCCACACAACATGCTCCTCAGCAAAGCTTAGTCTAGCCTTTTGATTCTTTCTGCTAATGAGAGGTTTGGTCACTGCAGAGTGGGCTTTCAGTCCAAATGCTCTTAAACGTCGAGACACTGTATGACGAGACAGATCCTTACCCTGTTCAGCGCTGAACTGGTGAGCAATTTCAGCTGCAGTGTGGAAACGATTGCCCATTGAGATCCTCAGCAGTATCCTGTCCTCTCTTGTATTTGTCTTCCGTGGACGACCAGCCTTCTTGGGGGACTTGAATGAGTTTGTGATGTTGTAAAGATTCAATATTCTTGAAATCACAGATTTGGAACGACCAACTTGTCTTGCTATGGCCGATAGGGCCATCCCTTTGGCCTTCATCTGGACAACCTGCTGCCGGAGGCTTTCAGTCACTTTAGAACGGCCCACCATCTTGCAGAGTCAGTGAAACTGGAAGTTAGGCTGCCAGTTAAATAGGGGTTGACAGATAATCAAGGAAATTAGCACCAGGTGCCAGATTAACACCAATAACTGGGAGGTATCTGAAAGTGTTCTCTAATTTTGATCAGTGTGTTTTCTGCAAAATAATGTTTTTTGTTGAAATGCCTTAGTTATTTTGTGGAAAATGTGTTCTGGTAGCATGGTATAGACAGGACAAAAACAGTGAAGATGACATTATTTCAGAATTGTTCAATTGTTTATAAATTGTTCTCTAATTTTGATCTCCAGTGTGTGTGTGTATATATATATATATATATATATATAAGTATAAAAGTATAAAAGTATAAAGTAATATACAAAATTAAACATGTAAAGAAGAATAAAATAAATATAGCTTTTCCTTTGTCTCCAGCAGGCTGTACAGGTTAAATTTGGGCAGTAAACTACAAAAGATGGTTATCGTCACCTTGAATAATGAATCTCCTGGAGTATCGTGGACTGCTAGATAACTTAAAAAACGTATAGGAACCCAAAACAAATTGCACCTTCTAAAAGAAAAGGCAGGCAGGGCGTGTAAAAATGATGAGTTAGATTAAAAAAGGGTAAAAGGGGTGGAGGAAGGGCAAGACGTGGAGAGAACGCAGCGTAGCGGTGGAAGACAAAGATAGGATCAGAGCGTTCCTTCAGACCATTAGGAAGACCGCGGTGGAGGGAAGGCCTACTGCAGATCATTTAACAGAAAAACCTTTCTCTCATCTCCTTTTTATCTCTCTCGCCTTCTTTTTCCCATTGTGCGACGGATACAGCGAGACACCTCATTAATTCTTCGTGAAACCGGCGTCTTTGAGGAAGCGCGGCATAAATATAGAATGGGGAAATGCAAAAGAGAAGTTTCCTGCACCTCTGCGCACACCTGGCTCCAACTTTTCAAAGCCGGATATAAAGATTAAGAAATAAATATGAAGGGATTGCATCAGTCAGATATTAAGAATACGTTGCGACTGTCAGCGTGTGTTTATTCATGTTTGTATAAACACATTAAAGTGGACATATATCGCAGGTGCTTCTGTATATGAATAAGCATATGACTTGACATTTATTTTCAAGGTAAGGGCATACGATTCCTGCTTTGATGTCACTTTATTCTCTCATATACAGAGATGAAATTGCCTTTTTCTAATATTTTTGTTTCTTTTGCATCAGAGACTTAACAACGGGAAGTTTTCATGGTAAATCACTTGAGGTAAAAGTTGTTATAAGACTGGATCTCTTTGATAAACAGGGAAGGTCTGACTATCTTTCTTGTATTGGCATTGAAATTGTGCAATATGTTGCATAAGAAATGTTGCAGTACCTCCAATGTAATCACAGTTTTACACTTTGATATTTTGTTTGCAACATACACACCAAAGTATTTCTGATATTATTATTATTTTCATAAATATTTGATTATATTATTGATTATATTGATTGTATATTGCAGATTAAATGTTACTGTATTATTATACATTATGTAAAAAAATATAATATAATTTAGATTTTATTTATTTTTTAAAAATATAATAGAAACAATTAAAATAATTGTATTATAAAATATTTAGGAACAATTATTATTATTATTATTATTATTATTATTATTATTATTATTATTTATAGTTATTGCATATATATATGTGTGTGTGTGTGTGTGTGTGTGTGTGTGTATAAATTTGATTTTAAAAATAAAATAGAAATAATTAAAATAATTGTATTATTTATTATGTGTTTTCATGTTTTATTATTATTATTATTATTATTATATTTTATTATTTTTGTTGTTTATATCTTTTATATGAATTAATAATTGATGATGTTAAAATTATTTTAGATAATATAAATAATAATTATATATATATATATATATATATATATAAGTATTCATATTATTATTATTATTATTATTATTATTATTATTACATACACTAAATGTTATATTAAAATATTTATTAAAAATATTATATATTATATTGTATATTATAGATTAAATGTTAACATAATATTAGTTATTTTATTAATACAATTATTATTATTTTCAATAAATGTTTTCTGAAGTTATATATTTTATAGATTAAATGTTAGTATATTATTAGCAGTTGTAATTTTATTATATTATTATTTATGTATTTTTATTTATGTATTATTTTTTACATATATTTATATTTGTATCATTTAGATTTTTTATATCTTTCTAATAATTCTAATCTATAATTTTTTATATAAAATAGTATAAAAATATAATATTTCTAATATCGTTTGCACATAGTATTTGCACTAAATTCGGAGTGAACTAATCTATTTCAGTACCTTTATTTTGACACTCCATATGTTTCAGTAGATTTTCATCCATCTTTCTTGTATGGTATGGAAACATACATTATTTGTTTCCACTTTATGCACAAGATAAATCATGGCAGCTTCATAACAGCATGAGAACATGTCAACACATTAACAAACCCACTAAAATAGTTGCGCTCCAGGTGAAACCTTGAGCTGGATTTGCTGCTATAGACTCAACATCTCATTATCCATGTTTAGAGCTGCAAAGGCATGCAGATATGCTAATTGCCTCTGGAAAAACATGACTCTTCTCCCTTTTAAAGGTCTTTTTTAAAGAATTACTTAGATACGTTAATATGACAGCCCACGTCACTAAGCTGATTTGCTGTTTACGATAACATAACTATTAAGTTATTCAATTTATCGCATCCAAGCAGCACTAGCAAACACAACTGGCTTTTTAAGGTCAAGAAACGCGGCAGAAATCATTCCTTATCCACTCTACAGCCATCAAACATTAAAAGGCAATTTTTTTTCTGAAAATCCCTTCTAAATGCAGCCTCCATCCTGGATGTCTTAGTTGGTTGGTTGAAGCAAAGGGATGCAGTAAGGTTACAGAGTTAAACAGCATGGACCTGCACACTCCTGTGAGCACACTGGCCCAGTACAGCAAAAGCAATTATTTAGAGGGATGACTGGGACCTCAGAAGCACACTTCATTTTTATGGGGTTTGGTCTTTGCCAGATCCACTCCCGCCTGTATCGAGGCCTCGTTCAGTGCTAAACAGAGCTCACCACGTCTATTGAAGTACGATTCAGCTTTTCTTTCATGAAAGCAATCGTAAACTCTGAATGAGATGAGTGAGATTGTTAGTGTTAAATGCTTTTGGCCTGGTCATGATTGAAAATGTTTGCCCAGGGTACATGGATAAATAATACATGACACAGTCTCTGTGGCCTGTCTATGTTTTGAACACATCAAAGAAGAAACTCTATTAACTGAAAGAAATAGGTCATTATATTTTGCATTTTTTAATATTGTCTTAGATGCACTGTAGAATAGAATTAAAATAGTGAGATCATGCTGTGTTGAGTCAAAAAATGATTCAAAAATGTATAGAAATAGAGATTGTGAGCTTTTTAAAATTTGAATTCTAGTTTAGGTAAAGTGTTTGAACTCTATTGTAAACATTAATATTCATCTAATATTTAATTTTCTTTCAGCTCTATACAATCAATAATAAAAAAAAAAAAAGAAATTAAAAAAAATTAAAAAAGAGCAAAGGTCTTGTTATTATTCTAAAGTTTTTCCAGATTAATTTCTGGCCAGTTGTATGACATTTTGAAACTAAAATTAAACCTATAAAATGTGTCATTTGTAAAATAAATAAATAAATAAATAAATAAACATAAAAAAGTGCTAAAAATGGCAAAAGCACAAAACAAAATGAAGGATCGTGCAGTGTTAAGTCAAAAGAGGATAAAAAAAAAAAATCTATAGAAATAGAGACTGTTTTTTTTATTTTACTTCTAGTTTTGGTAAAGTATTTGAACTCTATTTTAAATATTAATATTCATCTCATATTTTCTTTCAGCTCTATACAATTAATAAAAACAAAAAAAAACAAAAAAACAAAAAAACAAAAAACAAAAAACAAAGTTCTTGTTATTATTCAAAAGTTTTTCCAAATTAATTTCTGGCCAGTTGTATGACATTTTGAAACAAAAAATTAAACCTATAAAATGTGTTATTTGTATAAAAAAAAAAAAAAAATATATATATATATATATATATATATATATATAATAAACAAACAAACAAAAAAATCCTAATAAATGTCAAAAGCACAAGACTAAATGAAGGATCATGCAGTGTTACGTCAAAAGAGGATTAAAAAATCTATAAAAATAGAGATTGTGTAGATGGATTTTTATTACATTTTTTTTTTCCTTACTTAAACGACAACACTTTTAGGTCCAAGTCTATTATATATTTCATTCCCTCTGTACAGAAAATTATATTCTGAACCGGTTTTGGTGAAAATTGTTCAAACAAATATATATAAGAAATTAATATAATTAATAAATGAATTTATATAATTCAAATATATATATATATATAGAATATATAAATATAAAATATAAAAATACAGTACATACATAAATACTTAAAACATTCCCTTGTGAATGAACCAAAATAAGTTAAAGTGCTAAAATTACTAAAACTTAAAAATATATATATTCAAGTTATATAGAAAATAAATAAATAATATTAATAATAATAATAATAAAATACAAAATAATATAACAAAGTGAGAGCTCATGATGTGATTAGTTTTAGTAATTTAAATTATTTGCCTAGTATTCTAATATTCAACTAATCTTTATTGTATATATGTATACATTTTTTAAAAATGTATTTTACTTTGTTTTTAGCTTTATTCAGTCCATCAACAAAAGCAAATCAGCAGTCAAATAAAACATTTTTAAGCATTAGATAACAACAGCAATGTTGTTTAGGTACAAGTTTGTTATATTTCATTCCTTCTGTACAGAAAATTATATTCTGAACTGATTTTGGCCAGTTGCATATGTTGAGTTGTGTGGTGACAGTGTTGTTATTGTTAACTAAACTAAAATTAAACATATCAAATTTGTCGGAATAAAGCTTAAATAAGTTCAAACATGATTATTAAATTAATAATAATTAAAAAAAACTTATAATAAAGATAATAATAATGAAGAAGAAGAAGAAGAAGAAGAATTCCTTGGCAGTTAACTAAAATAAGTTGAAGTGCTAAAACTGAAATCAAAATATATTGAAGTTATATAGAAATAGTAATAAAAAACTAAATAAAAATGTCAAAAGCACATAAAATTATATAAATGAAAATTCAAAATATTAATAAATATTATATTTATATATAAATAATACTAAAATAACTGTTTTAACATCCAGTGGATTTCAGAAGATATTGTAGAGTCAAATGGTAAAAAGAGAGTAAGTTGTTCTCGTTTGAACATCGCGCTTCTCGCGCTCTCCAGCTTGACCGTTAACGAGTGTCATCGCTGGCCTGTTTTTCACACCTTCTCTGACACATTTCACCATGAAAAGACAAGTCGGTGCAGCCAAAAACCGGTTGAACCCAGTGGCTCCCATCCTCCTCCATAGTATTCATGATTTATGATTGTCTCGAGGGCAAGGAGACTCAACAAGGATGTCTATTTCAAAGCTTCTGGACCTGCATGGAACACACACAGAGTATGAAAGTTTGTCTCCAGTCACCTTTCAGCCTGAGAAACTTCAGAGCGTGTTAAAGTGCAGAGAGAGTCAGTTTTGAAGTTTCTCGTCATCTTGCCACAATCAGGGCCAAATTATACCCTGTGCTTTTTATCTGACTTCTAAAACAAATATGTTACTGACCTTCAGTGTTTGAACAGTTGTGTAAATTTGGCCTATTTTGAGTCCATTTAATCGTTCGTCATCAAAAATAGAGCCAGTTGTTGAGGAAAGTATGTTAAGGGCAATTTTGACAAATCATTTCGCCACAATCAGGGCCAAATTACACCCCGTGCTTTTTATCTGACTTCTACAAAACTATGATTTAAAATAGCTGCTTTCTATTTTTATATACACTACTGCTCAAACGTTTGGCATCTGTACAATTTTTGAATGTTTTTAAATGTCTCTTCTGCTCACCAATGCCGCATTTATTTGATCAAAACTACCTTAAAAATTGTGAAATATTACAAAGCTGAATTTTCAGCATCCAGTCACTCCAGTCTTTAGTGTCACATGACCTTTTAGAAATCACTCTAATATGCAGATATGCTGCATAAGAAACATAGTCTTATTATCAATGTTGAAAACTGTCATACTGCTTCATATTTTTGTGAAAAACATGGTACATTTTATTTTTCAGGATTCTTTGATGAATTGAAAGTTCAACAGAACAGCATTTATTTGAAATAGAAATCTTTTATAACATTATAAATGCATTTAGAGATTAATTTAATGTATCCTTGCTGAATAAATAATTAATTTCTTAAAAAAAAAAAATATATATATATATCTTACTGACCTTCAGTGTTTGAATAGTTAATAGTTGAATAGTAAATTTGGCCTATTTTGAGTTCATTTAATCGTTTGTCATAAAAAATAGAGCCAGTTGCTAAGGAAAGTATGTTAAGAGATTTTGACATATCCTTAAGTAATATATAAAAACAGCATTATTCTCTGATGTTATTTTCTGAAAGTTTGTCTCTAGTCACCTTTCGGCCTGAAACTTGAGAGTCAGTTTAAAGTTTCTCGTCATCTCGCCACAATCAGAGCCAAATTACACCCTGCACTTTGTATCTGACTTCTACAAAACAATGGTTTAAAATAGATGTTTTCTATTGTTATATACACTACTTCTCAAACATTTGGCATCTGTATGATTTTTGAATGTTGTTGAATGTCTCTTCTGCTCACTAAGGCCGCTTTAACAAACACTGATAATACAACACAAACTTCACCAATATATAAAAAACAGCATTTTCTGATGTTATTTTCTGAAAGTTTGTCTCCAGTCACCTTTCAGGCTGAAACTTGAGAGAGTCAGTTTGAAGTTTGAAACTGTTTTCTGTTGCTATATACACTACTGGTCAAACATTTGGGATCTGTGTGGTTTTTGAATGTCTCTTCTGCTAACCAAGGCCACAGTTATTTGATCAAAACTACCTTAAAAATTGTGAAATATTATTACAGTTTATAATAACTGTTTTCTATTTGAATATATTATAGATGTAATTTATTTCTGTGATCCAAAGCTGAATTTTCAGCATCATTACTCCAGTTTTCAGTGTCACATAACCTTTCAGAAATCACTCTCGTATGGAGATACGCTGCTTAACAAAAAAAAAAACACAAAAAAAAAAAAAAATATTCTTATTATCAATGT
This sequence comes from Cirrhinus molitorella, assembly GCA_033026305.1. NCBI lineage: Eukaryota > Metazoa > Chordata > Actinopteri > Cypriniformes > Cyprinidae > Cirrhinus > Cirrhinus molitorella. Next base: position 5,721,067 of record CM065120.1, read on the forward strand.
TAAAAACTGTTGTACTGCTTCATATTTTTGTGAAAACCATGGTGTATTTTATTTTTCAGGATTCTTTGATGAATTGAAAGTTCAACAGAACAGCATTTATTTGAAATAGAAATATTTTATAACATTACAAATGCATTTAGCGAGTGATTTAATGTATCCTTGCTGAATAAATAATTAATTTCTTTAAAAAATATCTTACTGGCCTTCAATTTTTGAACAGTTGTGTAAATTTGGTCTATTTTGAGTCCATGTAATCATTCGTCATCAAACATAGAGCCAGTTGCTGAGGAAAGTATGTTAAGGGAAATTTTGACAAATACACAAGTAATTCTAATTCTAATCCTTATATATATATATATATATATATATATATATATATATATATAAAACAGCGTTATTCTCTGATGTTATTTTCTGAAAGTTTGTCTCTAGTCACCTTTTGGCCTGAAACTTGAGAGTCAGTTTATAGTTTCTCGCCATCTCGCCACAATCAGAGCTAAATTACACCCTGCGCTTTTTATCTGATTTCTCCAAAACGCTAAACAATAATTTCACAACCAGGAATAAAACACCTGATTATATCATGTTGGCAACTTCTAATCAGCCCAGTCACGTCCTTGAGTTTGCAACCTTGATACAAAGCCGTTTCCCTTAAATAATAGCTTGCAATTTGCAAAATGAGAATAACATTTCCATCTTAGCAATTCCGTTCACACTCTGGCACTTGACCTTTTCCAAAAGTCATTAATCAGCCCTGAAGTCTTTTGTTGTTGACAAAGCGAATAATCTCATTTTGCGACGAGGAGCGCGCCACCGTCGCCGCCTCCGACTTTCGACGTTAAATTATTTCTAAGTCTCATTAGCTGCCACCACGGCTTGTGCTGAGTTCGAGTCTTCCTCGGCCAAATTTCCCACATCCCTTCACGACATACTCTGCCTGCTCTATTGTTACCCAATTTTTCAAAAGACCTCTCAATAAGGCCTTCTAATCCATAAATCACGCGGTGAGCGTTTCACTAAGTAAACCCTTTGGGGCAATCACAGCAACTCACCAAAGCCAATATACCTCACGCTTGACTGTAATTCATCTCCTGAGTGCTAAGCTCCAATGCACATAATTCAAAACGCTCAGTCGGGGTGGGATATTTCACCTGCAGATTCGAGCAAAACATACCAGTTCTTTAGTCATGGCTTGCATCCCCTGTGTTGTGACATCTGCTTAGGGAAGGAGAGGCATAAGAATGAGAGAGAATGAAAAGAGCATCGTATATCATGAAATATGAGTTGAAAAGATAATGATTAATAGTCATTTTTTATCCCATCTGCCAGTTGTCGAATTAACTAAATCAAAAGCTGCTATATAGTTTACTAACTTTAATGGAAATGTTGAAATATTTAAATATTGATTTACATACAGTCATGGCCAAAAATATTGGCACCCTTGCAATTCTGTCAGAAAATACAACACTTCTTTCAGAAAATTGTTCCAATTGCAAATGTTTTGGTATTCATGTGCTTATTGTTTTTGTTTGCACTGGAACAACAGACAAAAAGAGAAAAGTCAAACTTGACAAAAACTAAAAAATGGACTGGACAAAATTATTGGCACCTTGTCAAAATTGTAAGAAATAATTGCTTTTTAAGCATGTGATGCTCCTGTAATTTGTATTTAGACACACCTGTGGCAAGTAAGAGGTGTGGGCAATATAGTAATCACCTTTGCAACCAGTTAAAATGGAGAAAAGTTGACTCAACCTTTGTGTTGTGTGTCACACAGAGTATGGAGAAAATAAAGAAGTGTAAAGTTGTCTGGGGATTTGAGAGAAATAATTGTGGAAAAACATGGACAATCTCAAGGCTATAAGTCAATCTCCATCATCATATCATCAAGAGGTTTACAGCCTTTTAGCTAATCTGTAGCTAATCTCCTTGGATGTGGACAAAAGAGCAAAAATTACAACAAAGGATTGTTCAAATGGTGGATAAAGAACCCAGATTAACTTCCAAACAAATTCAAGCTGAAAAGGGACGCTATGGTAGGACACAAAGGCATAAAAAAGCAAGACTAGAGTTTGCCAAAACTTATGTGAGAAAAAAAACCCCAAAAAAACATAATCCTTCTGGGAGAACGTACTGTGGACAGATGAGACAAAAGTAAAGGTTTTTGGTAAAGGACATCATGGCAGAAAAAAATAAATGAGACCTTTAAAGAAAATAACAGTCCCTTCTGTCAAACATGGCGGAGGTTCAAGGATGTGTTGGGGTTGCTTTGCTGCTTCTGGCACTGGATGCCTTGACTGTGTGAACGGTATCATGAAATCTGATGATTACCGAAGAATTTTAGGATGCAACGCAGTGGCCAGTGCCAGAAAGCTGCGTCTCCACCAGAGGTCGTGGGTCTTCCAGCAGGACAATGACCCGAAACACACCACAAAAAAACACTCAGAAATGGTTACAAACAAAGCACTAAAGAGTTCTGAAATGGCCAGCAATGAGTCCAGATCTGAATCCCATAGAACACCTGTGGAGAGATCTCCAAACAGCAGTTGGTAGAAGGCATTCTTCAAATCTAAACCTGGAGCAGTCTGCAAAAGAAGAGTGGTCCAGAATGTCACTAGAGAGGTGTAAGAAACACATTTATAGTTACAGGAAGCGATTGATTTCAGTTATTTTTTTCCAAAGGTGGTGCTACCAAATATTAAGTCAAGGATATATATATATATATATATATATATATATATATATACAGTTGAAGACAAAATTATTATTATTATTATTATTTTTTTTTAGAATATTTCCCAAGTGATGTTTAACAGAACAAGAAAATGTTTTCACATTATTTCCTATATATATATATATATATATATATATATATATATATATATATATATATATATATTTTTTTTTTTTTTTTTTTTTTTTTTTCTTCTAGAGAAAGTCTGATTTCTTATAGTTGCTTAAATAAAAAAATAAAAAAATAAATAAATAAAAAATGGCTAAGGTCAATATTATTAGCCCCCTTAAGAAATTATTAGTTTGATTAGCTACAGAACAAACCACTGTTGTCCAATGACTTGCCAAATTAACCTAATTTGCCTGATTAACCTAATTAACCTAGTTAAGCCTTTAAATTGCTCTTTAAGCTGAGGCAAGGCAATGAGCATGACAAAGACAAAATAAATTAGTTTGGACTTGAGAGAAAGAATTGTTAATGCTCATAAAGATGGAGAAGGATACACACGTTTATCAAAGTGTTTTCAAGTGTCAAGAACTGCAGTGAGATGCATTATCAAGAAGTTTAAAGAGACCAACACAGTGGAGAACAAGACGGGCAGAGGCAGGAAGCGAACAATTTCAAAAACTTTGGAAAGGAAACTAGTGAGAGAGGTTTCTAAAGACCCAAGAACAACTGCCAAGACACTAGTGAATGACCTAGCCAAGTCTGGAACTGATGTCTCAACGAAGACAGTCACTAGAGCCCTGCACAGGAATGAACTGCGAGGTTGCAGACCAATAAAGACTTCACTTCTGAAGAAGAGACACCTCCAAGCTAGAATGAAGTTTGCTACACAGTGAAACATGGTGGTGGGAGTATAATGCTGTGGGGATGTTTCAGTGCGTTTGGAAATGGGAATCTCGTCAGGGTTGAAGGAAACATGAAAAAGAAAGACTATAAGAAGATTTTGAAAGACAACCTCAGACAGTTTGCAAGAAAACTTGGTTTGGGTTGACATTTTGTCATCCAGAATGATAACGACCCAAAGCATACCTCACTTCTGCTGAAGAAATACCTCCAAATGAACAAAGTGAGTGTACTTGACTGGCCTGCACAAAGCCCAGAAAATCTGGGGCACACTAAAGTCCAGAATTTGTGCCAGAAGACCAACAAATCTGGAGGAGCTTGAGAGATTTGCTAAGGAAGAATGGGCTGTCATTCCTCAGGAGACATGCTTGAAACTTGTTGAGAACTACAGCAAACGATTAAAGGCTGTTATCAAGCAAAAGGGATATACTATTGACTATTAACATCAGAGGGCTAATTATTTTGACCAGTAGACTTTTTAAAATTCTTGGTTATACATTTATTTCTGTTAGGGAACTGTTTAGGAACCCTAAAAGCTTACTGAATAAAGTATTATGTTTAAAAATGCTGTGTTGATAAAACTGTCTTTCTGTTAAACAACAATTTGAAAAATAATGAAATATTTTATAAGGGGCTAATAATTTTGACTTCAGCTGTATATATATAATATATACCAGTAAAATACTTCAAACAAAATACTAAAATGCCACCCTCAGCCCAATCAGAAGTACCAGTACTTACACATATATATATATATATATATATAAATATGCTGATCTTTGGATATTTCTGTTCATCAAAGGATCTTGATCATTATTCTCTGATGTTCTGAATGTATAGATTTCATCTACATTGTGGTACAAGTCATCACAGATATGTCTGATGTAGGAAGTGTGCTTGTTTTCCTCTCCTCAAGTCAAGCCCTAGGAGGCGTGATAATTTTCTCTCATGTTGCCCTGTCAGGACTAGTGATTTGCAAAGTTTTCACTCCACTGACCTGATTGACTTTCCGTGTTCGCTCTATAACCTGACATCATGGCTGGACTTTGAATGAGGCTACAGTAACTGAAGATCATTTGGTCCGACCCTGACCGTCTTCAGTGTGAAGGCACTATATTTTACGAAGACCTTGTTATTATTTGTATTAAAGGAATTGTCCATTCAAAACGTAAAGTCTATCGATATTTTTTATCCTTAAGTAGACACCCTGGGGCTATAGCTGACATCACAATTCAATTCACATTTTATGATTATATATATATATATATATATATATATATATATATGCATTTTCAAAGCAGTATATAATTTCCGCTTACAAGAAATACACTGATTTATTCAGTATCATCTGTAGGGCACAAAATGATGTTTCAAAGTTTAATGGAGTATGTTTTACCAAAAATACTATTTCAGTTTTTCTCTTTCAAAATATCACATTTAATTCATTGTATTGTAGCAATTTCTGATTGAAAATTTATTATAATTATTTATTAATTGTTTCAGCGTGTTAAAATCACATTACAGTAAATAAAGTAAAACTGATTAAATATAAGTACTACTAACACTACCAATTCATGTATTTTCTAAAGTGCATTAATCATACTAAACTAAATGATAATAATAATAATAATAATAATAATAACATCAACAACAACAACAATAATAATAATAATAATAATAATAATAATACATTTATTTTATTTTATTTAAATGCAGTGAAAACACCAAATGTTACACTAGTCCAAATCTTTTTTTTTTGTTTTGTTTTTTTAACATGGAAAAAGTACATTTCTAGTACATAATTTCAAAAGCCTTTATTGGTTTTCTTCAGAAGAAAGCCCTACATGTTTGGAGTGGCATGATGATGAGTAAATAATGATGTAACCTTCCTTTTTGAGTGAACTAATCATTTAATACATTACACATTGTGTCTGAATCTCCCAGCTTTGCACATCCCTCACTCTTGTGTTTTAAGTTATGTTTCATTAATGTGATTTAAATGTGGGCAAGGACTGCAGCACAAATGCTGTGAGTGGAAAATATTGGTTTCAGTTGCCATAGAAGATGAAGTTAATTAATTCAAAGTATTAGGCTCAAGTCAGGCGTGGGCTTTATTTGAAGCCTATATCTCTGCTCAATTTGATCCCCATTATTTTCACTGAGATGTGTTTGCTAAGCCACTGGAGAGTAATTCACTGCTGAACATATGGCAGAATGACTCGCTTCATAAGGGTTAACGTTTCGATTGCTCAGTTTCCGGAAGCGACTTTAATCTCGGCCCGTCCCTTGAACTTACGCTTCATTGTTGTTTTCCCAGGTTGCCTATTGGTTCAATTGGAAAACATGCAAATGCCAGTCGATCAGGTTACTTCACCTTATTAGTTTCTGTCTGAGCACACTTGTCTGGTTGTGTTTCATATAGAAATGTGCTTCAGCTTCAGTGCTTCACTGCTACAGAAGCGATTAATGGAGAAGTGTGCACTTTCAACAGCACAAATAGCCACCTGTCACTGGTTACACAGACCAGGCCAAACTCATGCCACTGGTGGAACCAAAATTGTCTGGATTCTCAAAGAGAGCAATGACTGCATCTGAAACTCCACACTTCCTTTGAATAAGAAATTCTCCTTCTTCTTGGAAAGTGACAACGTAGTCAAAATATCCAGCTGTATGGATTGTGTGGGACCACTGTTTTTTCATAAATATGCTATGTATTGTACATGTTAGTTTTTGACAGACACTGATGTTATGATATTCAGTTTATTATTACTATTATAATTTTGCATAGTTAATTATACTAATTATACTAATAATCTATCTAGCTATCTATCTATCAATTAGATCCTGTGTGGGACCACCGCTTTTCATAAATATTCCATGTATTGTGCATGTTATTTTTTGACAGACACTGATGTCCTGATATTCAAATGATGTGGTTTTGAAAACAGATGGATCGTCAATGAAGTGATTGATACCCATAAGAATGTTTTGTCAATGTTTTTAGTACTAATATCCAAAACGACAGCCAGCATAATATTTGACGGACATGATAACGTGAGGATGAATTTGATTAAGATTTGATTAATTTGATTTTTTTTTTTTTTTTGGATAATTCTAAAACATGCTGAAGAATTTTTATTTATTTTGTTAATTATAGACTGACATATTTGGCTTGTGTTACATTCAGCTGTTGCAAGTTTGTTGACTTTTGAAATAAAAACTTGACTTTTATTTAATTTGTATTTATTTATATACATTAAAAAAAGACAAAACAAACATTGGCATTTATTTTTTTCAGATTTAAATAAATAAATAGATAAATAAATAAATGCTATTTTGTTATTTTTTGACAGACACTGATGCCATGACATTCAAATGATGTGGATTTAAAAACAGATGGATCGTCAGTGAAGTGACTGATGCCCTTAAGTGTGTTTTGTCAATGTTTTAGCACTAATATCCGAACCAACAGCCAGCATATGTTTTGATGGATGTGATATGTGCATGAGGGTGAATGGTTTGATTTTCTGGGTAATTCTAAAACATGCTGAAGAAATTCTAAATCCTTATTTATTGTTTGATTGATTTTTTGAACTTAGACGTGAAAATGCAGTATTCAAACTTTTTTATAATACATGAATGAAAACATTTTGTAATATGATGTACATTTTCCATGGTAATGCAGTGTCTGATTTTAAAATGGTTTTCAAAGGATGAATTTTGAGATTTTAAGTTTTCAACTGATATATAATAATTTATGATTTCTAAAGCATGCCAGGGAAAAAGGTAACAAAGAAAGTATTTTTGTGACAAAGGTCAGAACTCCTGTTATGAAATATCTATTTAGGAGTCTTAAACCTTTTCAACGATATATAGTTTGTCATGATTAGATTAGGATTTATTTGTAAAATGGAAAAGGGGACACTGACGGGGTTAAATTCTAATTATATTTCACAATATTACCATTTTTAGTACATTCATGATCAAATAAATGCAACCTTGGTGAGCATTCATTCATTTTTTTCAGGAAAACAGAAAAACAAACTAAATTTGGGTGGCTTTCTATACCAATGCGAATTGAATCTCATTTTATGGCTTCCTGTGAAATGGTAGTATGATTCCTAAAACCGTCTTTTATTGCCTTGCCTGACCCGAGGTTATCAGTAAGTGCCACTGTATTACAATGATCTTTGCTCTTGTTTTCTAGAGAGCATGTAGCTGTTGTTTTACTCCTTGTGCATCCTCTATGTCTGTCTCTGGTTTTCCATTATTCATTTGCCCTTTATATCCCGCCTAGTATTGTCTGTCTGTTTGTCCCCAGTGATGCCTCTTCTTTGACTTCAGACAAATTAATTTTAGATAATATGGACCACTGTGTGAGCCTTTTTTTCCACTTTAAGGCTAAAAAGATGTGCCTTGAATATACAGCGGTTTGCATAATGCTGATAAGCAGAAATATTAAGAAGTTAATTGAAAACGTGAGGTTGGACAAGGAAAACGGGTGAATTAGAAATGCCACAGACGATTTAAAGGTACAGATCGGCTGAAAACGAAAAGCCTTTTATCATTTACACACCCCACGTCTTTCAAACCCTATGACTTTCTTTCATCCGTGCAACAGAAGGAGAAATTCAAAATGTTGATGAGGCTCTTTGTCATTGAATGAGAATTGAAGTGAATAGTGACCAGGGGCTGTCGAGCTCAAAAGGTGAGAAAAAAATATCATAAAATAGTGCTTATGACTCATGCAACTCTTTTTGTGCTCGACGAAAGAAAGACATTTATACTAGTTTGGAGCGACATAGGGGAGTGAATGATGGCAGGATTTTATTTTTGGTTGAAAAGTCCCTTCAAAGTATCATGCAATTATAGTAATTATAATGGATCTGGAATTTGAAAAAAATGAAACGCAATAATAAAAGTTGTTTTCTTATTTAGTATAAAGCAAAATATTAAATAAAAACTCTGTTCATTTATTACTTCACAGACATTTCCAAAAGTCATGGAAAGCTGGTCAAGGCTGAAAAAAAAAAAATTTATAGCAGTTTATATAATGGATATACATATTTGTAGTTATGCATTGGTCTAAAATATTTCAGCAGCAAAATATTACTCTTGGGTTGCTTTTTTATTTGTATTTTTTAATTATTTCTAATGATTGATTTAAAATGGTTCACAAAGTGGTTTACAGTTTCATGAATTTGTATGAAAGATCATGGAGAAGTCATGGATATTGATTAGCCAAAAAAGCCTCTGTTTTTCCATTTTTCCGTAGTGTGGGGTTCAGAGGTCACCTCAAAGAGCCCAAATGATGAAGACAAATTGCATTCATTAAAAATGAAGTCTCCATTGGAGAATATGACATTGACACACGTAGTGGTCACTAATTAGTCAGCAGGGATTGATCTGGTGAGGCTGTCAGTCAGTACTTGTGTTTTTATTTTAGTTTAAAGTCAAATGTTCTAGTCATCGGCAACAGTGTTGACTTGCTGAATGCGTATAAATAGAATTTTTTTGGCACATTAGGATACGCATATGTGTGCGAGTAAAGTAACTCAGGGTGCCAGAAGCGAAATAAAGGACTCCTGTCATAATTATAATCGTGTTTCTCTGTTTAAGTCTCCAATGACCTTATCGTTTGATTTAGTAGCCTTACCTAATTCCTCACTTCTAACTGCCCTTCGGCAGAGTGAGTCGCTTTATTATGAATATCTCGTGTGAGGCTCTTTATTAGTCGCTAATGGTGGATTTATTTCACGAACTCTGGTGCGATGACAATTTCAGACTTAATTATGAGAAATATGATGGTTATCGCCAACCATTCTTATGCAAAGGCCACCAGAGTGTAACATCGCATAGACTGCATGTCAATAGACCGGCGAACGCCCGCCAACAATGACAGATGACTTTGACGGTGTCAAAGGGGTAAATATTGGCCTTTTAACAGGGATGCTTTGTCAAATTATGCAGGTCAGTGATGTATATTTTGACATTATGGAGTCGTAAGTGTCGAAGACGGCGACTGGGTCAGCCGTGGAGAGCGGAAACACATTGGGATGATTATGAAGTGAATTATGGGATCGTCCAGCTGCCACTGGGATGTGTTTCCGCACCCAAACACTAATCAACTATTACAGCGTTCAGTCAGAGAAAGTTGTTAATTGCAAACACGTTCATCTATGAGCTGATGTTCTCTCAATGGAGACACTTCAGATGGATTATTTGCATATTAAATAGCTAACAGTCTGCAGTAAAACTAAAATGGGCTTGAGAAATGTAAGCGTAATCTGCATCACCCATTATGAGGCAAATGAGTATCAAGTGTCTTCAGACACCATTGGTTTCATGAAATGTTGAGCAGCATATACTGTAGGCCTACTGGCAAAAATCATCTATAGAAGGCCAATTCCTTCAGAATTAAAAGTATACTCACAATATACACTACCAGTCAAAAGTTTTTGAACAATTTGTAATGTTTTTAAAGAGGTCTCTTCTGCTCACCAAGCAGGCAATTATTTTATTCAAAGTAAAACAAAAACTGTCAAAAATTTTACTATTCAAAGTAACTGCTTTCTATTTGAATAAATTGTAAAATGTAATTTATTCCTGTGATTTCAAAGCTGAATTTTTAGCATCATTACTCCAGTCACATGATCCTTCAGAAATCATTCTAATATTCTGATATGCTGCTCAAAAACATGTATTGAACATGTTGAAAACAGCTCAGGATATATATATATTTTTTTCAGGTTTCTTTGTTTCTTCGATGATATATATATATATATATATATTGTTCATTAAAGACTTGTTTTGTACCCGATCGTAATCTCAAACTCCTCGTTTGTCCTCCTGCACGACACCCGTGACATCTGGTAGTGTATTAATGTTTAATTTTACAATATAATTTGAATTTTCTATTGTCAAAATCACAAATTCAATGTGGTTGATAAGACTAATAACTTTTATAAATTATTTACAGTCTGTTTTTGAATTGTTTATATTATATATTATTCAATTTTTATTAATTTCATTTATTTTTATTTTTTAATGCTCACTAAGGCTGGATTTATTTAATCAAAAAAACACAGTACAATTATTTCTATTTAAAATAACTGTTTCTATTTGAAAATATCTATATTTGTAAAATGTAAATGATTTGTGTGATGCAAAGCTGAAATTTCAGGAAGAAAAAATAGTAATTAAAATAATAATAATAATAATAAAAAATCGTACTGGTCTAGTATGTACAGTAATTTGCTATTATGTTCTTTTAAAAAATATTTTAAATAAATAAGGATGACATGAGGATGAGTAAATAATGACAGGATTTTCATTTGAACCATCAAAGCTAAGCTTGAAGTAACCAGCTGAATGCCGGAGTGACGTTTGAATGTCATCTGAATACGCTACGAGAGTGATGTGTCGGTGGCGTAGGATGAAAGCTGCTAAAGTGACGTTTTCTTATACAAGTGTGCTGGAATGTCCCGCTAAGATATGACTGTACTATAACAGCTTTTTGGAAAAAAGAAATTGTGCCGGAGTGCACTGATCCATATCTCCATCCTCAAATCACACATTTGGACCTGCAGTCAGACGCATTATCTCCTCCGCAGCCCATCTTGGCATCCGCAGGTACGGAGCGTCTTCCCATTTCAAGGGCTTGTGCCGCTGAATGCATGGCTGGCGGACGGTGATATTGCCTTTTGTAGCCAGAGCTCAATCCTGTCCCACTCGTATGAGATTTATGCTTATAGATTAGATGCAGATTGTGTGGCTGCTATCAACACATGGCTCTCGAAGTCTCTTTTTCACTATATAAGTCTCATGATCATCATAGCTGACATACTGTGTTCAGCCATAGACGATAACCGTAATGCAGCTCTGCAAGCAAACGGTTTGTGAAAAACCTGACCCTAAAAGAGAAAACAGAATCAAATATGTATTCTTCATGATGATGGATGATTGCAGATACACATGCATTTAGATTTTATTGATTGCTTATAAGTGTGATTTATGGTAACAAAGATTTATCATACAGGGGTCTTGATGCATGATCATGAATTATTGAAAAGACACTCTTGATGTTTTCACAGATTCACACCGTAATCAGTAGGCGTAGAACTATTATAATGCGGCAAAGCTGGACGTTTTGTGCAAGCGATTGTATTTTACAGATAAACAATTCAACTGTTGATTTGTGAGCTGAATACAAATAAGACGCTGTACTTTGAAGTACAACATGAAAGAACGCTCACAACCATTTTTCACCCGTAATCTGATTCCTAGATATTCAATAGGAAAAACAAAAAACATTATTGTATACATAAGGACTTGATTGGATCGTGTGTTGGAATTTATTAATAGATTAGGAAGGCAAACACAGGGAGAAGAATAATGTATTATACTGATATTATTTACAGTTGAAGTCAAAGGTTTACAGACACCTTGCATAATCTGTAAAATGATCATACAAAATGCATGTTATCTTTTTGTATTTAGTACTGACCTGAATACAAAAGAAAATAATAGTTAAACAGTTTACATAGACTTTATTCTTAATACAGTGTTGTTACCTGAATGATCCACAGCTGTGTTCTTTGTTTAGTGATAGTTGTTCATGAGTCCCTTGTTTGTCCTGAACAGTTAAACTGCCTGCTGTTCCTCAGAAAAATCCTTCAGGTCCCAAAAATTATTTGGCTTTCAGCATTTTTGTGTATTTGAACCCTTTCCAACAATGACTGTATGATTTTGAGAACCCTCTTTTCACAACGAGGACAAATGGGGGATTCATATGCAACTACAGAAGATTACAGAAGGTTCAAACACTCACTGATGCTCCAGAAGCAAAAATGATGCATTGTGAAAACTTTTGAAGATTTGAAGATCAGGGTAAATTTAACTCATTTTGTCTTCTTGGGAAAATTTAAGTATGTTCTGTAGCTTCTAAAGCTTCTAAAGAGCAGTACTATATATATATACAGTATATATGAGTGTACAGCTTGTATAACAGTGTACATTTGCTGTCCCCTCAAAATAACTCAACACACAGCCATTAATGTCTGAAACCGCTGGCCACAAAAGTGAGTACACCCCTAAGTGAAAATGTCCAAATTGGGCCCAATTAACCATTTTCTCTCCCCAGTGTCATGTGACTTGTTATTGTTACAAGTTCTCAGGTGTGACTGGGGAGCAGGTGTGTTAAATTTGGTGTTATCGCTCTCACTCTCTGAAAGTTCTCTGGTCACTGGAAGTTCAACATGGCACCTCATGGCAAAGAACCCTCTGAGGATCTGAAAAGAAAAGAATTGTTGCACTACATAAAGATGACGCAGGCTATAAGAAGATTGCCGAGACCCTGAAACTGAACTGCGGCACGATGGCCAAGACCATACAGCGGTTTAACAGGACAGTTTCCACTCAGAACAGGCCTCGCCATGGACGACCAAAGTAGTTGAGTGCACATAGTCTGTGTCATATCCAGAGGTTGTGTTTGGGAAACGTATGAGTGCTGCCCAGCATTGCTGCAGATGTTGAAGGGGTGGGGGGTCAGCCTGTCAGTGCTCAGACCATACGCCGCACACTGCATCAAATTGGTCTGCATGGCTTTCGTCCCAGAAGGAAAACTCTTCTAAAGATGATGCGCAATAAATCCTGCAAACAGTTTGCTGAAGACAAGCAGACTACGGACATGGATTAATGGAACCATGTCCTGTGGTCTGATGAGACCAAGATAAACTTATTTGGTTTAGATGGTGTCAAGCGTGTGTGGCGGTAACCAGGTGAAGAGTACAAAGACAAGTGTGTCTTGTCTACAGTCAAGCATGGTGGTGGGAGTGTCATGGTCTGGGGATGCATGAGTGCTCTTGACACTGGGGAGCTACGCTTCATTGAGGGAACTATGAATGCTAACATGTACTGTGACATACTGAAGCAGATCATGATCATCTCCTTTCAGAGACTGGGCCTCAGAGCAGGATTCCAACATGATAACGATCCCAAACACACCTCCAAGATGACCACTGCCTTTCTAAAGAAGCTGAGGGTAAAGGTGATGGACTGGCCAAGCATGTCTTCAGACTTAAACCCTATTGAGCATCTGTGGGCCATCCTCAAATGGCAGGTGGAGGAATGGGAGGTCTCTAACATCCACCAGCTCTGTGATGTCGCCACGGAACGTGAAGCTCTGCCCAAGAGAAAGGTAGTGCTGGAATTAATGGATATTTAAAAGATATTTTAAAGATATTTAGGCAAAATAAGAAATGAGAAAAAATTAACACATCCTCATTCTGTTCAAAAGTTTACATCCCCCAGCTCATAATGCATTGTTTGTCCTTCTGGAGCATCAGTGATCATTTGAACCTTCTAATAGTTGCACATGACTTCCTCAGTTGTCCTCAGTGTGAAAAGATGAATATCAAAACCATACAGTCATTATTGGAAAGAGTTCAAATACACACACACACACACACACAACAAAAACCCTGAAAAAACAAATAATTGGTGGGAAGAATTTTTCTAAAGAACAGCAGTAACACTGTGGATCATTCAGGTAGCAAAAGCATTCAGGTTTGCTACAACTCAGTATTAAGAATCAAGTGTATATAAAATTTTGAATTTTATGTGAAATATCTTATTAAGGTCAGTACTAGATATAAACTAAAATGTATTTTGTATGATACCTTTTATTTTGCTAAAATAATAAACATTTTGAAGATTCTGCAAGGTGTATGTAAACTTTTGACTTCAACTGTATGTGCAAAATAATTTGAGGTTCCCAAAAACCCAAATACAGTCCGCCGGACTGATAGCCTACTATTGTGTTGTAGTGTAATGAAAAGGATTATTGTGGCAAATGCATTGACCTAAAAAAGTGAAGGGAATGTTAATAGGTTTTTACTAAACCTGTTGAGAAGTACTAGGCATAATAAATAAGGTAATATTTGGCTTTGGGGGCGGTTGGACCAGCGCTGACATTTAGTGACATTTACCTTCCCTCAAGAGATTCTGTGGAAATGGACAATAACAGGCTGACCAGTAGCATAAAATCCACTGGTATTTTTTAACCTAAGAGAGAGACAGTGTTTTCTGCAGTCACATTGTTTATTTTAAGTGTACATAGAGAGTGCATTTTAAATTGTTTCCATTATACTTTTGTTTGAACAGATAATTTAGGAAACATTTCAGGGTTTTCTTAGTTTTTATTGTTTTAATTGGTGATCACTTCGAATCCTCAAGACATTCAAGATGTAAATGAGTTTGTTTCTTCATGGGACATATAAGTAGCATGAGTATATTTGTAGCCAAAAAAATAGCCAAATTGTATGAGCCAAAATCATAGATTTTTCTTTTATGCCAAAAATCATTAGGATATGAAGTAAAGATCATGTTCCACAAAGATATTTTGTAAATGTCCTACTGTAAATATATAAAAACCTAATTTTTGATTAGTAATATCCATTGCTAAGATCTTCATTTGGACAACTTTAAAGGCAATTTTCTCCGTATTTAGATTTTTTTGCACCCTCAGATTCCAGATTTTCAAATAGTTGTATCTCGGTCAAATATTGTTGTATCCTAACAAACCATACATCAGTGGAAAGCGTATTTATAAGGGCTGTCAGTTTAATGGGTTAACTTAATTAATTAGTTATGAAAAAATAACGCTTACAAATATTTTAACGCACTGGCACCGCCCCCAGACCTGTACATCATCTTATATTTCAAATAGTTGACTGTTGACAAATATGATGCAGGGCAACAACTCCATAAATGCAGTTATTCCCTAAAATTCAAGATGCCCCTATATGCGTTTTGTCTCATATTATATATATATATATATATATATTGCTGCCTGCCTGACTTCATATGCACACAGGATATCACACAGGCAGCAAGAGCAATATGACAGAAGTGCTGATTTTGTCATGATCTATGAGTTTAAATGTGATTTTATACAACAGTTCAGTAAATAAGAAGCTGATACTGTGTTATATTTTAAACACAATACTATGTGTTTTTGCTCAATTTTGCAGAGAACATTTTACCTTTGAAGTTATAGTAGAATTGTTGCGTCTTCTGGTAAAACACAGCGGTGTTTAGTTTTTGAATAAATTAATATGCGTTTTGAACGAATCGTGAATGACTCATTAAAACATCTACTGCCACCTGCTGGCAGATTTTGTTTCTTATTTAGAGTATCATTTCATAATAATAATAATAATAATAATAATAATAAATATGAGAAAAAAATAATAAGAAGAATAAAAATAAAATAATTTAAAGGACCAATAAATAAATAAATAAATAAATAATGTCATCATTTACTTACCCTTATGTCATTTCAAACCTTTCTTTTGTGGAATAGTAAATAAAGTATTTTGAAGACTGTTTCTCATATTATGATCTTTTCCATAGTTTACACTTTAGTAAATGTTTGTGTAATAAATTCTATGTTGAATCGAATAAAATACATTTTATTAAACAAACGATTTCTTGCTGAAGCTACTTTTTGTAATGTCTGTTTGATATTTTACACAGCAATGACTAAATTATCTTTTGGGAGTAATTCATCAGCCAAATTTGATGTGTGATTAATTTGCGATTAATTAGATTAATTAATCGAAACATCATGTAATTAATTAGATTAAATGTTTTAATCGACTGACAGCCCTAGTATTTATTCAACTCATTCAAATCTCAATTTCAAAAAATTGACCCTTATGACTGCTTTTGTGGTCCAGGGTCACATATTTGGAGAAATGTAGCATTACATCCCAGTCAGAATCCAACGATGGATTTGTTTCTTACAAACATGCAACTTTTCACTTTACAAGATGCTAATTCATAGACTGGAGTGGTGTGGATTACTTGTGGATTATTGTAATGTTTATATCAGTGTTTTAGCAATGATTTATATTGGACTCTCATTCTGACGGCACTCATTCACTGCAGAGAATCCATTGGTGAGCAAGTGAGGTCATGCTAAATTTCTCCAAATCTGTTCCTGTGAAGAAACACACTTTTCTACACTGAAAAAATGTTTTTTTTTTTTTTTTTTTTTTACTTAGATTTTTTGTCTTGTTTTCAGCCAAAATTTCTCAAAATTCTGAAGTCAAGAAAGATTTTCTAGACAAGTAAAAATTATTGTCTTGTTTTCAGAAAAGAAGAAGAAGAAGAAGAAGAAATTGTATTTATATAGCGCCTTTCCAAAACTCAAGGTCGCTTTACAGTATAGTTGATGAGTATAGAATGATAGGATGAGAGGTTACGGAGCGAAAGGGGTAGTGCATTCCATAATTTAGGTGCATTAACACTAAA
The DNA here is from genome assembly GCA_033026305.1 of Cirrhinus molitorella. Lineage (NCBI taxonomy): Eukaryota > Metazoa > Chordata > Actinopteri > Cypriniformes > Cyprinidae > Cirrhinus > Cirrhinus molitorella. Next base: position 5,737,967 of record CM065120.1, read on the forward strand.
AGACCTTCCACCAACAGTAGACAGCCTGAAACGAGGGATGGACAGAAGACCAAGTTCAGCTGATCTAAGTGACCGTGCAGGGTGATACGGGTGGAGAAGTTCAGAGACAATGAGGGGCAAGACCATTCAATACCTTAAATGTTAGAAGTAAGATCTTAATTTGAATATGTGTTGCCACAGGTAGCCAATGAAGTTCATGCAAAATCAGGGTAATGTGGGCACAATGCCTGTTAAAGTGAGAACTCTTGCCGCTGCATTGTGCACATATTGTAATCTTGCAATCATTTTTTTAAGAAGTCACAATTAAGTGAGTTTTTGCTTAAAATAAGCAAAATAATCTGCCAATTGGGTAAGCAAAATAATCTTATTTCAAGCAGAAAACCAGATTATTTTGCTTGTTTCAATTTTAATTTTAACTTCTTTTTTTTTTTTTCTGAAAACAAGACAATAATTTTTTACTTGTCTAGAAAATCCTTCTTGATTTAAGAATTTTTAGATATTTTTTGCTGAAAACAAGACAAAAAATCTAAGCAAGAAAAGCATTTTTGCAGTGTACATCTTATATGGCCTAAGGCTGAGTACTTAACAACATCATCTTTCAGGAAATTACATAATTTGGTGGGAAAACAACAGCACAAACATCAGCAAGTGCTAGCAATTATAAATACTCAGATGTTTTGTCATATTATTTGGTTTGTGCACTGCAAAAAAAATAAAAAAAATAAAATTCTTACTGAGATTTTTTCTTGTTTCCAGCCAAAATATCTAAAAATGCTTAAATCAAAAATTATTTTCTAGACAAGTAAAAATTATTGTCTTGTTTTCAGAAAAAAAGTAAGTTAAAGCTAAGTGAGTTCTTGCTTAGAACAAGCAAAATAATCTGCCAATGGTAAGTAAAATAATCTTATTTCAAGCAGAAAACTAAATTATTTTGCTTACCCCAAAAACTCACTTAATTTTGACTTCTTTTGTCTGAAAACAAGACATTTTTTTACTTGTCTAGAAAATCCTTCTTGGTTTAAGAATTTTGAGATATTTTGGCTGGAAACAAGACAAAAAATCCAAGTAAGAAAAGCATTTTTTGCAGTGTACACTGTTGGCTGATGTCAAATTCAAGATGTATGCAACTAAAATGCAATTATAAAATCAAAACATTTCTCTTTCTCACTCTCCTGTCCCTTTTTGATATTATGCCTCCCATGATTCATACACTTTAGATTAATCACACTAATTGCCTCAATCATTTCAAATAGGCAGGAGAAGCAGCAGTGGCTCATGAAACGCTAAATCAAAAATCAGTGCCCCCCGTATACATACATAAAAATCCATCAAGGTGCAACTTGTTGTAAAAAGAAACCGGGCATTTTTACCCTCAATTTTGCTAATTTGTACTTTACATCGCCACAGGGCATTTTCAAATGACTCCGTTGTACATGATGTGGCTTGGTCTAATTATAACTTTGATGTAAATAAACACATTTGATGAACATTTGCATATTGAGTGCAACATCAATTCATTTGTAGACCCCCGAAAACACAAACACGTTTTAATTTGATCTGAATGAAATAGAGCGGTGACATGTGATTCTTCATGTCTATGAACATCATCTTGCAAAGATGATTTATGAAAATGCATAAAGAACATGTTGGCTACCTTCCGTGCTTGTGTGTGTGCGTGTGTGTGTGTTCACAGCCCAAATGATTTAATCACGTCTAACTGTCCATATAAAAGCCTATGCGTCATATTCACAGTGGTAATAATATTTATACAGTGAGGTGAGACTAGTATCTGAACAACAGGGTTGTTAAAGTTCATGTCACGCTGTGTTTTAAGGGTGTGAAAACGGCATCAAGCTCAGCCTTCCGCACGACTCATCCGAGTGATATTTGTGCTGCTGGGTATGAAGATGGAAATGTAGCAATGCTTCTTATGCTTTTACCTCATATTACCTCCGATCTTGTGTTGAGGTTCAGTCGAGAACAAAAATGCTAAACTCTGGATAATGAAACATGACGTAAAGGTTAACTCTGAATAAGAAACACTGATAGAAAACATGACGGATGAAAGTTCACATTCATTTATTTGACACGCCACTCAGAAACAACATTTTCTAATGTCTGTTGGGTGAGCCTCACATTAGTTCAAACAGTAAATTGTGTAATATTACTGTAAATATTTCCTAATATGCGTTCAAAAGTTTGGGATAAGATGTTTTTTAAAAGAAGGGTCTTATGCTTTTGTTTATTTGACAAAAATACAGAAACAAAAGTAATATTATGAAATATTATTGCAATTTTTATTTGAATATACTTTAAAGTATTTTTTTCTGTGATGCAAAGCTGAATTTTCATCAGAAATCACTCTCTTCTTCAGTGTCACATAGTCCTTCAGAAATCATTCTAATATGCTGATTTATTATCACTGTTGGTACAGTTGTGCTGCTTAATATATATATATATATATATATATATATATATATATATATATATTCCTTAATGAATAAAAAGTTAAAAAGAACAGTATTTATTCAAAACAGAAATATTTTCAAACAGTATAAGTCTTTACTATCACTTTTTATCAATTTAACACATCCTTGCTGAAGAAAAATGAAAATTACTGAACCCAAACTTTGAACGGTAGTGTATACTGTTTTAAAACAAAACAAAACAAAACAATAAAATATATATATAAATATAATAATAATAGTAATAAAATCAAATAAAAAAAATGATAATGATAATTTTGATAATGCTTATAGATGCCTGTTTCCACCACAAAATTATATATATATATATATATATATATATATATATATATATATATGTGTGTGTGTGTGTGTGTGTGTGTGTGTGTGTGTGTGTAATTGAAGCTTTTTTATCTCAGAATTTCGAGATATAAGTCAAAATGTCAAAATATAAACTCAAAATTGTGAGACATAAACTTCTGAGAAACAAAGTCTGATTTGTGAGATAAACTATAAAATCTCAGAATTGCGAATAATTATTTATTTATTTATTATATTTTTTTATTTATATATATATTTTTTTTATTATGTTTTATTCATCAAAGAATCCTGAAATAAACATAAAAGTAAATAATAAATAAATAAGCAGCACAACTGTTTCTAACATTGATAATAAATCAGCATATTAGAATAATTTCTGAAGTGAAAATCATGCTTTGCATCACAGGAATAAATTTTGTTTTAAATTATATTGAAATAGAAAAAACACTATTTTAATTTGCAATTAAAATTTTACAGTTTTTTTTTTTTTTTTTTTTTTTCTGTACTTTTAATCAAATAAATCCAGCCTTGATGAGCAGAAAACAAGAAAGTTAAAAAAAAAGAAGTTAAAAATCATACTATTCAGGCCCCCAGAATATTTAGTTGTATGAATATCTGAACATGCAGTATGTCAAAAGAAAGAACAGAGCCTCTGCTTTAAACAGCAGCAACAAAAGTGTTTTATAGCTTCATGCATTCTTTTTTTTTATCAACAGTTGAATGTGGCCGTTCAAAAAAAAAATACAAATAAATAAAACATTTTAAACAAAAAGCTGAAAAAACTGTTGTTTTGTCATAAAGTACATCCAATTCAGATTCAGAACAATGATCAAAACACAGATGAAGCAGATCGAGTCCATCAACACCCAGAAAGCTTGCACAGTCCTACACGGCTTCCTGTCTCAACATTTAATTTTGTAACGAGACAGTTTTGATTTTCTGTTTAATGTTTGATTACATGTGCATTTGCTTACATATGTTTCATTATTATCATTAGTCTTTCAGAAGATGTGTAACAGAACCGTATATCAGTGAAAATTCCTCGTCAATGGCGGGGAAAGAGTTCATTATTTGACTCATGGATTAAAAACAAATTTTGACAGCTGTTAACTTATTTCCTCAGGACTTGACTTACCTATAGATGTGTCTTTGTCACTGTGAGCTCAAATATGGGATTTATAATGGCCTCATGAGGTTCAGTAACCTTCAAACATGTCTGATTTTTTTTTTTCTTCCGTGCTGTCCATGCATTTGTGATTTTTGCTTTACATTTTCTGCAGGCTACAAAAAATGAAGACAATGGTAAAGTCTGACATACATCGATGTGGACATCATCGACATAGATGTGAAAGAATGGCGAAACACTTCATCACAATGCCGATTCCCAGAACATCAAAATGAAAAGGTCATATCTATTTCATCCCTAATAAATTTTTCAACCTTCATGTTTGCTGTTCCACCTCTAATACTCTAACGCTGCTCTAAGTGCGATTCATTCCAGCATTCGTGTTCTTCACCATGAATCAATGCCTCAGAGTGTCATCAGCTAACTTGAAATGGCAGCGTGTGTTCTCACTACTTCTCTCTTTGGAGGACGTGACCTTTAAATCAAGAGACAATGAGCATGTAAGTCTAGTCTGAAAATCGATGAACGCCTGAGTAAAATAAATAACTCCGGAAATACTGTATATATCTCAATCACTGAGAGTTTTAGACATCTAGATTGAACCCTAACGCCAATCACACGTTAAAATGAACCACATGCAGGACAAAAAATAATTACTTCTATAACTTGATAGTAATATCACATTTTAAACAGCCTGAAGAGAAAATAATAGCTGAATTTATGAAAAATGACCCAGTTTACCAAAAGTTTACATTCCCTTGATTCTTAATACTGTGTCAAATACACAAAAATGCTGAAAAACCATAGAATTTGTGGGACCTGAAGGATTTTTCTGAAGAACAGCGAGCAGTTTAACTGTTCAGGACAAATAAGGGACATGTATTTATATATACACATAATTAACATGTAAATACGTGTAAATATTTAAAAAATATAAACTGTAATATATATATATACACATATTAGGGCTGTCAAACGATTAATCACGATTAATCACATCCAAAATAAAAGTTTATGTTTACACACTATATGTCGGTGTACTGTGTATATTTATTATGTATATATAAATACAAGCACATTCATGTATATATTCAGGAAAAATATTTTAGATTTATATATAAAATATTTATATTTATTTATAATCTAAATTGTATACAGGTGTAAATATATATACATATAAATGTGTTTTTAATTATATACATGTATGTGTGTGTTTTTATATATACACAATGAATATACAGAGCAAACACGCATATAGTATGCAATATATATATATATATATATATATACACACATATATTACATTAAAAAATATATATATTTTTGGATGGAATTAATCACGATTAACATTTTATTTTATTTTATTATTTTTTTTATATAAAAGTAAGTTTATAACTACATTGGAAACACTTTACAATAAGGTTCTATTTGTTAACATTAGTTAACAATATGAACTAACAGTGAACAATATTTATAAAGCATTTATACATATCAAAATCAAATGTTTTATCTGTTAATATTATTTAATGGACCTGAGCTTACATGAACTAGCAATTTTTATATTGTTTACAAATAACTTACAACACATAAATACATTGTTTATTGTTAATGTTAGTTAATGCAACTAATGTTAAGTAATTGGGTCTTATTATAAAGTTACTGTATACTCCATATTTTGATAATGATTATAGAAGCATTTTTCCAAGACAAAATAATGCAAAAAAAAAAAAAAAAATACAAGTAATTGAAGCTCAGAACTTCAAGATATACGTCACAATTTTTAAATATAAACTTCAAATTGTAAGATAAACTCTCAATTCTGACATTAAAAAAAATCTTAACTGTGGCATTTGAACTTGCAATTTCAAGACAAAAAGTTTTGTGGCGAGAAAGAAACAATTGCAAGATGTAAACTCCACAAATCTGCAGGTATTTGAAGTTAACTCTGACTTGAGCACTTTATGCCTGCGTTCGCATATTTGCGTATGTTTCTGATCACAGCTGCTTTTGTTTGTGTTTTGATGTGTTTTAGCATCACTGCAATCCTAGATCCTCTGTCTAGACAGATCTACTGTAGTTCTTCATGGCTCAGAGCATTGCTTATGCGGTTTAAAATAATGGTGATATTTTTTAAGCCTAATCTTTTTCACAGGCCATTTTTGTGTGCGTCAGCCTTGCATATATCATTTGAAAATACAATTTCCTTTTTGATCTTCGTCTAGCCGGTGTCCTTTTGTCATCCAGAGATATTTTCCTTGATGAAACATTGGGGACCATTAGGATTGTCAGTATTCATGGCAAGTGTGGAGGCATTGATGCCAGTGCAATTTGCCCACATAGCCTTGTGGTCCAGCAACAAATTTCTTGAAAGATGTGCTTAAGATCTGATTTAGCAAATTGAAGACCCAAACCTTTCAGTTGTTGAAATCCAGACAATGTGACCTGGATTTGTAAGTAGGGACTTGAAGGGTAAAAATAAAGGAGATGATATTAAATAAAAACAAGCATAACTGGGCAATTACCTTTAATGACGCCTTTCTGATGCAATGCATATAATTGCATGTTGAAAGAAAGGATATTATTATAGGTTGTTAGATTACTTTTCATATGTACAGTAGTCAGCATTTAAAGTGGATCAGAACCTTTCATATATATATAATTTTATTCATTATATTATAAATATTATAATTATTTAATAATAATTTCAAAAATTTTCATTAGTGGAGCAAAGTAATGGGCAGTGTGTATTAAGCAATATGTACATACACTTTGAAGAACCTGCAAAATGTTAATTATTTTATCAAAATAAGAGGGATCATACAAAATGCATGCTATTTTGTATTTAGTACTGTCCTGAATAAGATATTTCACATAAAAGACATTTAGTGCAGATAAGAAAATAATAGTTGAATTTATAAAAAGGACCCCGTTCAAAAGTTTGCATCCCCTTGATTCTTAATACTGTGTCAAATACACAAAAAATGCTGAAAAACCAAAGATTTTGTGAGACCTGAAGGATTTTTCTGAAGAACAACAGGACTGTTCAGGACAAACAAGGGACTCATGAACAACTAGCACTAAAAATAAATAAATAAATAAAAACGCACAGCTGTAGATCATTCAGGTAACTTGCAATTGTAAATATGCAAGGTGTATTTGACCTCAACTGTATACGTTTGGTACAGGAATTATTCACTTTGCTTTTAAATGGGCAACAATTGGACACAAAACATTACAGTGTATTACATGCAATTTGATGTGATCTTGAACACATGGACATTTCACCCAAAGCACTACATGAGTATGAATCACAAGTATATACAGTAGTATATGTATGCACTTGAATAAGATAACATGACTTATGCCTCTGCAAAAATAAAAATACATTTCTCTGTATATCTTTGTTCGTGCACTTGGGTCAAATTTATTCCTGAGGCAGAATTTGGCCCCTCGTTCCCGCATGTTGGAGTCAGCATGATTTGTCACTAAGTATTCCCATCTGGCCTCTACATCTACGATGTCCTGATCTGACGCTCGTTGCATAATGACTCAAACTGCCCTTGTCCTCCCATTGTGATGTAAGTGGGATTACTAAGACAGCTAGAAGTTGGGGTTTCAAGACCATCTTGTACTTGACATCAGAAACCACTGAGTGGATCGATACCCCAGAAATTAAATACAATGTCTGAAATCCTTAATATCATATTCCACAATTGTGGTTTCTGTCAAAGGCCACAATTAATTCTCTGTGAGATTCAGTTTTTTTTTTTTTTTTTTTTTATTATTATATAATATGGAACAACCAACCAAATGGCATTTTTTTTTTATCACAGGGTGACTAATTGGCACTTTCCACAAATAGAGTAAAAAATAGAAGATTTGATTTCCTCACCCTTCCCTTTTCACAGAAAAAAAAAAAAAAAAAAAAAACATATTTACACTTTAGAAAATGTAAATTATAAATCATTTTGTATTTCATTTTGCAGGTCTAAATACAATATAAAAGATAATTAAAAATAAAAAGTAAAAGTGTATGTAATATATGTAAAATATGTAATATATAAGCTTTTTCATTAAACAAATCAGGAGCATGATGTTGCAATTCCTCTCCACCACAATAATGTTTTATCAGTTGACCCTGGAACCCAGCCATGTTTACTCAACTCTAAAATCACCTAATATCCTCCCAACACTAATATAATTGAAAGTCACAAAGCTGAGACTTAAACTGACCAACCATAATTCTCAATATCAGTAGTATTTAACCAGTGCGTTGGACTTCAAAGAAACTTGAATAAATCCCTGGAATAAGACATCAAACCCACATAGTAAAGACAATGCATGCGTCTCACTGTTTACTCTATAATCCTTTGACAAACTGTCAGGAAACATTGCATGACAAATCCTGCTTAGAAAATTGTTCCACGCAAGGTCAGTCCAGTTGCAGCCTCCCGAAATCATGGTCAGTATCTGCCTAGACGTTTGCACATAAGAGAGACGCCCCAGCATCGCTCGACTCTCTTCTGAAGCAGTCAGCGCTAATTACTGCAGACATGCCAGACAGATCCTTCCTGTCAAAGTCTTGGTGCCTCAGGACATACAACCTAGACTTTTGTGGGGAAAGGACACACAACTTAGATGGGGGCAGAAGAACTGGGTGCACATAACGCACCAAAGTTTCTTGGGAGCTATTTCGCTTTATCCTTGCTTGACCTGCACTGCATTGTGCAACTCAGGCTCATTGGAAATGCGTGAGTCTGCCTACATTTCTGCAAAACTGCAAAAACGTACCTATACATATATTTCAAAGCAGTTTCCAAGTGAAATAAACAGCACACGCTGTAAAACACCAAGTTTTGTTTTCTTTTCACACAGATTATGTTTATGGGGTAGATTACTAATTAATAAACACTTATTTTTACACAGTTCCTTACACAATTCTATGAAAACTAATACATTTTGATATTTGCATCTCATAACCAGCACCATATGTATGGCTTTTCTGATATCATAAACTTGCTCAATAGCACACCTGGTACAGCATTGCACTTGCCATACAGATTTGAGTTGTGTGAAACACAAGTCACAGCACTCCACAAAAGAACTCAAAGTCTTGTAAAAGTAAGCTAAAATGTCATGGTTGCTTCAACCAATTTTTATTTATTTATTTATTTGCTTTTGTTATGTTTCTATCACATAATCCACTCCATATGTACGGCTGTTTTTACGTGGTATACTTGCTCAGTAGCCCACCTGGTGCAGCATTTAACTTGCAGTGTGTAGTGCTTGGGTTTGAGTCCTGTGAAACACAAGTCACAACACTCCACAAAAGAGCTCAAAGCCTTAAATAAGCAAGCATTACTTTTTGGTGTAAGTAATCAACAAAGTAATTGAGTTACTTTTTGATTGAAGTAACTAGTAACTGTAACTAGTTACTATTTCTTAGTAACTAGCACAACACTGCTTGCTTGGCAGCCTTGTTTAAGCAAGCTGATATGGCATGATTGCTTCAGCAAATGTGCTTTTTTCTTATCACATTTTCTTTGGTTATGGTTGTGTCACATAATCTGCTACATATGTGTGGCTGTTCTTACAAGGTAAACTTGCTTGGTAGCCCACCCAGTGCAGCGTTTAACTTGAGATGCGCAGTGCTTGCATTTGAGTCCTATGAAACACGAATCATAACACTTCACAAAAGAGCTTTGTATAAACAAACTAAAATGCCATAGTTGCTTCAGCAAATATGTGTGTGTTTTGTTTTAATGAATTATGTATGGCTATTCTTACATGGTAAACTTGCTCGGTAGCCCACCTGGGGGGTGTTCCATAAAACAAGTTTACCCAATAAGCCAGGCTTATTCCAGTTAGTCTGATTTATTTTGAGCCAAATCAAGTGACAATAAGACAGACTAACTGTAATAAACCCGGCTTATTGGGTAAACTTGTTTTATGGAACACCCCCCAGGTGCAGCATTTAACAGCAAATCTGTGTGTGTGTGTGTGTGTGTGCGTGTGTGTGTGTATTTAAAATTTCATGTTTGCTTTTGTTATGTTTACATCACATAATCCACTTCATACACTGTAAAAAAAAAAAATAAAAAAAAATAAAAAAATTGAGTCAACTTAAAATAATTTGTTACCCTGCTACCTTAAAATATTAAGTTAAATCAACTCAATAGTAAAACAATAGTAAAACATAACATTTCAAGTTGACTAAACTTTTTTTTGAGTTGGCTAAACTGAATTTTAAGGCAGCCAGGTAACAAATTATTTTAAGTTCATTCAACAAATTGTTTTGTAGAGTGTATGTGCAGCTGTTCTTACATGGTAAACTTGCTTGGCAATCCACTTGGTGTAGCATTTAATTTGTGAAACATAGTGCTTGGGTTTGAGTCCTGTGAAACATGAGTTGCCACACTCACAAAATAGCTCAAAGCCTGGTATAAACAAGCTAAAATTGCATGGTTGCTTCAACAAATCTCTCTCTCTCTCTCTCTCTCTCTCTCTCTCTCTGTGTGTGTGTGTGTGTGTGTGTGTGTGTGTGTGTGTTTATAATCTCATGTTTGCTTTTGTTATGTTTGCATCACAAAATCCACTTCATATGTGCGGCGGTTCTTACATGGTAAACTTGCTCGGTACCCCACCCAGTGCAGATTTAACTTGTGATAGATAGTGATTGGGTTCGAGTCTTGTGAAACATAAATCATAACACTTTACAAAAGAGCTCAAAGCCTTTTGTAAACAAGCTAAAATTACATGGTTGCTTCAGCAAATATCTGTGTGTGTGTGTGTGTGTGTGTGTTTTAATCTCATGTTTACTTTTGTTTGCATCACATAATCCACTCCATATGTATGACTGTTCTAACATGGTAAACTTGCTCTGTAACCCACCTGGTAGAGCTCAATGACTTGTATAAGTGAGCTAAAACGGCATGGTTGCTTCAGCAAATGTGTTTTATCTCACATTTATTTATTTTTTTAACACTATCGGTTAGGTGTGGGTGGTGCGAAAAGAGCATAACCTTTTAGAGGCACTCATTTAATTTCATTTCTGAGCTGCTGTAACATGTTCTTTAACACCAGAGACTGGACATTGTGTTTTAAAGTGTGCCACAATCATTTTGCAATTTCCAAATTTCACCTCTTATTGATATGTCATCTGAAAAGTGCCTTGAAATGTAGCAAGAACGACATAATTCAGATTTTGCACAAATGTAGGCAAAGTCACTCATTTCCAATGAACCAAAGTTGGTATTGTAAACTAAAGGATGAATCATGGTGGAAATATGAGGTGAAATCTTTCGCATTAGTATTCCCAAAGCATTCAGCAGTTTGAATGGATGCATATTAGATCAACCAAAAAGGCCTTCTATGTTTTGACAGTTTTACTTAGGGGTGTGTTTCCGTTCCCAAAAAGTGACAACTTGAAAAAAGGGTCATTGCACAAGCGTGCTGCCTTAACTACCTCTTCGACTGCCACTGAAATTGTGTTAATTGTAGTTGTGGAGCTTTGTTCAATAATGCACAAGGAAACTGTCAATCCACGACAAACAAATCAATCACTTCAACGAGGAAATGACTGAGGGTGCGTTTCCAAAAATTGATGTAGCCAAACAAATAATGGCTGTGGTGGAAAAACAGGGGAAAACGAAAAGACTCTTGTTGTAAATTGTTTTGTGAATTACATTTCAATCAGAATCATTATTCTTCAAGCTGTAATGAATAAAACATAAAAGGCCGTACTTCTACGGAAGGCAGATAACAGATTACAGAGAATGCAGTGTTTATTCTCTTTGAAATAAGAAATGAAGTGAAACTTTTTACCAGAACTTTAATACAGAATTTTTGCAACTATGTGCTAAGTAAATGATGGGGATTTTCAATATCTAATGCTTCTTATACATCAACAAAGAGACTATTTTAGAGTTACAGACACAAAGACAACGAGAAGAATATATAATGACTCTTAACCCATAGCAGAGAAAATAGAAGCAAAGAATACATTCAGCTTTTGAAAAGAAGACACTTACAATATGTCACAGTGTTGTTAACTGAAGCTGGAAGTATATATGAAGAGCTCTTTTCCAAAACGCAATAAACGCCATAAAAAAAAAGTTATTGTAAACATCTGTATTGTATCTGGTCGGTATTGAAAAGTCCATTATTAATTTTACGCAGTGTTATTCTGTCATGTTTTCTCCCTTTTTTCCAAACCGCAACAAATGCCAGTCTCCTTTCTCTGCAAAATGCAATACATCCGCTCAACCAATCACAGCGCACCATTCCACGCATGCTTTGTTTGTTGTTTACTTTGGGATCAACAAACAAACAAAAAATGAACAATTTTGACTGCATTGATAAACGGTGGTTTCTGCGGTGCGGAAGAAAATAAGCCATAACTTTGTGAGATTGCGATGAACTAAGATGAGTGACAGCTTTTAATGATTTTTAAGGGAGTTTGTAAATGAGATATTGATTTAATACAACAATTAAATAAACAAAAAGGTAATATTAAGTTACTTACATTGTCTGACTCTAACACTATTGCTCGATTTTGCTCCATTTCTTTGTGATAAAATAGTTTGAAACAAAGTCACAACTGAGCCGCTGCAAATCTCCATTCAAACACATCAGTGTTTTATTTATGAATGAACGTGCGTTTTTACACTAATCTAGTGAGTCAATTTCCCATTCATGAAGACAGTCACTTGCTTTATTCCTCAATGAATCAGCCTGTTGAAGGAATCAAATTAATATGATTCAGTAATTAAGTGACTTGACGCCACCTACTGGCTTGTAGTTTCATTTTCAAGTTTACTTTCAGTGATTTAAATAATTTGATATTTCTATATTCTATTTTTTTTATTATTATTTTTTTTTTTTTAGTTAAAACATTAATCTCAACATGAATTTATGAATTTGATTGCACGCATGCCACCTCTGAGCCTCATTAAACATATGAAAATACACCTGGGGTTCTTCTGTGCCACCTCTGTAGTACAAATTAATTTTGTTTATGCTGATTTCATTTGATTGGTAACTTATTATTATTCTGTTGCTTTAATTAGAAAGATTAAAATTTATAATATATATATATATATATATATATATATATATATTAAAACAAATGAAAAGTTTTTACTTTTTTAACGAAAAGTAAGCATAGAGCCATACTGGATGTATTGCATTTGGGGGAAAAGTATTTAATTTTTATAATAGATCTTGATGAAAATCCAAATCTGGATTTGAATTTTTAATGTAATTATAACCTAAAGATGCTATGTGAAAGTTTGAAACAGATAATATTGGTTATCATCTTGCCACTTTCTTGGTCAAGAAAACATATTTTTACTCAAATTAATCAATGGATTTATAGCATTTTGGAAAAGAGCTCTTCATATGTACATTTACTTGTTTTAAGTAAAGCTGAAATAAATAATAAAAAAAAAACAAAAAAAACCAAAAAAAATCTCATGACAACTAAGTGAAGTAAAATATGCACAGGGAGAGTTTGTACTTGATCTGCTCTTTTAATAGCATTATGATTTGCTTGGTTTAAAAAAGTGTGATGCATAAATCTAGTTAGTCACTTTACATTACATGAACACACCATAATTAAAGCGAGGAATTTTATTCAAAGTCTTATTTTTCTAAATAATGTAGTTGTTAGAAATACTTTAAATGTCCATGTTCTCTCTGAATCAGTTAATCTATCAGCATTCATTACCGTGTTAAGGTCATTTCACACGGTAGGCGGTAAAAAACAAGATAAAGTGATTTTAAATGGATTCTAACCTGCATTTTTTTTTATCGTTGAAAAGAACTGCAGGAAGGAGGCGCTAATCACAGGAAATCAACTGAATCTCTTCACACCAAGGCATTTTAATTATTTTATGTGAAATTTGATATACAGTAGTACAGAGAGTGTGCATAAGACTGAAGTATCTTACACAATTTCGATTTTCAAGTAGAAGACGCTAGAAAACGTTAAATATAGGCTACTATCTGGATTATGATTTATGATTTCAAGGAATGAGCATTTGCTGAATATTAACTCACCCTCAGACCATCCAAGATGTAGATGAGCTTGTTTCTTCATCAGAACTAATTTGGAGAAATGTAGCATTGCATCACACTCGCCAAAGGATGCTGTGCAGTGAATGGGTGCCGAGTCCAAACAACTGATTAAAAACATCACAAGAATGCACATGTAATCCACACCACACCAGTCCATCAATTAACATCATGTGAAGTCAAAAGCTGTGTGTTTGTAAGAAATAAATCTATATGGTGTTTTAACTTCTGGCCAAAATACAGCGACAGAAGATAGAGTCCACAATCCATAATAATGTGGCTTACTTGTGTTATTGTGATGTTCTCATAAGCTATTTGGACTCTCATTCTGACGGCACCCATTCACTACAGAGGATCCATTTGTGAGCAATCGATGCAGTCTACATTTTCCAAATCTGTTTCGACGAAGAAACAAACTCATCTACATTTTGGATGGCCTGAGGGTGAGTACATTTTTTAAATGTTTGTTTTTGGGTGATCTGTTCCTTTAAGAGTTCTCGAAATCACAGTTAGGATGCAACATCAGATTTTTTTTTTTTAGTCCAGTTTGTTGTGACTCACTAACAAGCAGAACACGTCGCAGACAGTTCTTCTGCATACCCTGAGCAACTTCAGCGGCAGTATCACAGTCAAATCAATTATTTCCATACAGTGTTTTTTTCTTGTGCGACAGAAGAGGAGTTCCTCTGAGGCTTTTTAGATTCTTATATCAAATGATTTTAAATGTACCACAGAAAAGATGAATGGTGGCATCCAGAGTTTCTCCTTGGAGAGCGTAAGCATACAGCTGATCTAGGATCAGATTAAAGGGGGTAAGAGAAGCCTTTCGTATGAAAGGTTATTTTGGATTATCTGTCTAAAAGGTGAAATATGAAGCTGCCTGTACTTGTAAAGTCTTTGTGTGTCTGCTACATACATAGGGAAAGGATTTACATTATGTCAAAACAAGGGTACCTTGGTAAATCTGACCTGTAATATCATACATAAAGAGTGCCAGAAAAAAAAAAAAAAAAAAACACAAACTGCACCAAAAAAAATTAAAATAAATAATAAATAAATAAGTTTAACTCCTGGTCTAAAAAGGTTTATTTTATTTATTTGCTTTTAATATTATTTTTCTTTTATTGCTATAGAATGCCATCTTGCCTCATCTTTTTCCTGCACTCTCAGGGCAAGTGCTTTGCTCTGTCTCAGGGACACGACTGAAACGAAATGAAGATTATCTCTCACAACACACAGCTGCTCCATGGATACTCATGACAATATCACTAATGAATCTTACAGTGTTTTCAAGCTATCTTGTAAAATTTAATAACTAACATGGAAATATATAACACAATAATTTGTTACCACTGGACAATAACAAGGTTAAATACTCATTCGAAATTAATTAGTTCAATTAAAATATCATTTACAGAGACAAATACACAGACCAACATGACAACAGCAAGTGTCAATCTTTATTTAAGCAGAACAGCGGACGAGTGAATCCAAGGATACCTGTCGTATCCGGATCATGTTTCACCCCAAAATCAAAAGAAATAAAAAAATAAATAAGTATATAACTACCCATTTCTCATGATTGTAATGCAAAAAATTCAGAATCGCTGTAATGTGAAAAAAAAAAAAAAAAAAAAAATGTTGACAATGTTGCATTACAGTAATAAGGATCTAATAAGAATCCACTGATAATAAACATATATGTATGTAAGTAAAACATTTAAATTCATTATAATGTAAGAATTTTTATTTTTTATTTTTTATTTTTTTCATTTAGGGCCACAAAAACATTTTGACATTTACAGGGTAAATAAGCACATTGAACCCACCATTTCTCATAATGTGAAGAGTTCCCTCATCACTGAGAGAGAGAGAGAGAGAGAGAGAGAGAGAGAAATACTGTATTACAGTAATGAGACAGTATTACAGATCTAATTAGAATCACTACTGAGAATAACAAATCCAAACTAAAGTAAAATATTTAAATTCATTATAATGTGAGAATTTGTCATTAAGAACAATGCCACAATGTGTTTTATTTTATTTTATTTTATTTTATTTTATTTTATTTCTTATTTAGGACAATACAGACATTTTGACATTTGCATGGCAGTTAAGCACACTTAACCCACCATTTCTCATTATCATAAAGAATAATCACTTCACTGTAATGTGAAAAAAAAAAAAAAAAAAAAAAAAAAAGGCTGAGGCTGTATTACAGTAATGAGGATCTAATGAGAATCACCAATAAAAAATAATGATAAATAAACTAAAGTAAAACATTTAAATCCATTATTTTATTTTATTTTATTTTATTTTATTTTATTTTATTTTATTTTATTTTATTTTATTTTAATGTCTCATTTAGGACCATAAAGCCATTTTGACATTTGCATGGCAATTAAGCACATTTAACCCACCATTTCTCATTATCATAATGTGAATAATTCCCACATCACTGTAATGTGACAGAAACGTGTTGTAATTAATTGATGCTGTTTTAATGCTAATGCAATTCTAATGACCTAATCAACATTGAGAATGCATAAATTGTTTAAATAATAATAATAATAAATACAATAATATATAACTTTTAAATGCATTATGACAATAATAATCAGGTGGCAATGTGCTTTTTTTTTTTTTTATAATCATGCCATAATATATGTATGTATGTAAGTATGTACTTTTTTCAATTGTTCATTTATTCATTCATTCACTCATTCTTTCGAATAATTATTCATATTGTATTGTAAACTGAATGTGTCCTGAAAATGGTTTTGACAAGGACAAAAGCACTACTTAAACCTGTATGAATATATATTTTAATAATTGTAAAAATAAATAAATAACAGCCACTTGGCTCAGCGCAGCTCTTCTCTTTCTAATACCTCAGCTTGGGAATTATTATATTGTGAAAACCGGTCACATCTCGGTTGTGTCTGCTCTGCCAAATGCTTGTATGTGAAACTCCACAGTTCCCCATCAGTTCCCTCTGCTCTTGATAATTGCTCTGTGAAAACGTTTATGAATCTATCACATCGCAAGGTCGGCCACGTCGTTCTAGATTGACGCGTCGAAATGAGATCACTCCGAGTTAATTAGCGGCTTGGCAGAAGAAGTAAGCACAAGCGTCCACGAGAGACCACCAACAGCTCGCTCGAAATGCCATCTCCTTTATCTGTGCGCTCAAACCCTGATATCTGACATCCTTAAAAACAATTCGGCATCTTTTGCCAAAGGTGCCACTTCTCGACGTCTCGAACTGATTCCACTTTCACCCCTGCGCTGCTTGTTTTGATTGTCAATTGGTGCATTAGAAAAGCGCATGATTGCACTTGGAATCATCCGGAGATGCGACGGCAGACCCTCGTGCGCAAACCTGTCATAAAGGCCAATTTCCACCAGAAGGGACAGGGATAAAAAGGAGCAGAGGTCAGGCGTATTGCAGCATGAGAGCACTGCTCAAAGAACACTTGCTTTAAGATACTTTGAGTGGACTTGCTGCGTAAGCCACATAAATCTAGCGCTGACAAGCACAGTGAAATCCATTACTCAAGCACTGTCACGACACTGGGCCTCGCTAGCCTCACGTCGGCCTCGCGCCACGCCGTACGAAGCCTCTTCTGTCGCTCTGTTGTGCTTTATGCGGCAGCGGCGCTCGCTTAGGCTCATTCATCTAATGGAGGCAATGAAAGTGGGGGAGGCAAATTGATGTGGTCCATTTAAGGGCCCGATACAAGCCAGCGCCATTGCTTTTAATAAATAGGGGAGTATTGATATATTTCTATCTCCCCGTGAGAGCAGAGGATTCCCGTTATTGGTGGAGGGTTTTTTTTTATACGCTCTGATGTATGTTAGGTGCGGCCATGGGCAGATATTGGATTAGGAATCATCTGAATAATTCAGTTCAAGATCAATTGAAATTATTAAAATGTAAAAGTTATTTCCAAAAGAGATGTGCACTGATATGTTAGCTTATGATAAGCTCTAGCACACACACAGAAATGAATAGTGAAATAGTGACTGGACAGACAGACAGACAGACAGACAGACATAGATAGATAGATTTCTTTCTTTCTTTTTTTTTTTTTAATTGTAATTATGTTTAATTATATATATATACATATATATTTAAGTCATATTATACTGTATCTTACAGTTTTACCATTTTTTCTTTTCTCACAAAAGTGTTTTCATGGCATAATGAAAATACTAGTATTTATTTACTAGTTTCAAACAACAAAATCAAATAATAATAATAATAATAATTATTATTATTATTAATTAATTTATTTTGTTATTGAACTAGTTTAATAATACTATACTATTATTGTTGTTGTTATTATTTGATTTTGATTTTGTCAAAACAGTTTATTATTATTATTTAAGATATAAAGTATTTAAGTATTTATTTAACTGGTTTCAAACAACTAAATCAAATAATAATAATAATAATAATAATAATAATAATAATTAATTTTGTTACTGAACTAGTTTAATATTATTATTATTATTATTATTATTATTATTATTGTTGTTATTATTGTCTCTCATGAGAGTATGTTTGCAAGGCATAATGAATATCTATTAATTAATCAATCACACAACAAAATATAATAGTAATAAAAATAACAATAATATAATAATGTTATTATTATTATTATTATTATTATTATTATTATTATTAAAAATACAAACATTATTTTATTATTTATTTATTTATTTATTTATTTATTTAAGAAAGTAGTTGAAGTAGTTGTAGGAAGATGACTTCATATGCAATGCTTCATGGGAGTGTGTGGCCCACTTATCATTAAAAACCTCTAGTTTCCCTACCAACAAAATTAATGAATAATTTACTTCCAGAACTCTAATATTGTGCTGTATTGTGGATATTCATAGCTTCTGTTGTGCTTGAGCTGGTGTGTAATTCTGCATGGAGCAGCAATACAAGCAAACTGAATATACTACATAAATGCAACAACTGAAAACATATGTTTCAGTGGTTAGAAATATTGACCCGATGTCCTTAATAAAACGTCTGAGCATGATCTTATGTGTCCAGTATGACTGAGATGGGATTCAGCAGATGACAAGCATCCACCGTTGAACAGTCACGTCTGGCTATTTTCTGTTCAGTGAAGGAGCGCATCAGTGATTTTTATCCAATGTGACTTCAGGGAGTGTATCAGTGATGACACAAATAGCATAAATCCACATACATACAGTCAAACAAACACAAACAGATCATGTCTGAACGAAAAACAAGGATATATAGAGTATCTGTCATAGGCATCCGTACATTTTCAAGCGTATTAAATAAAATTACCATTGAGAGAAACCAGAATGACCTTTGAAGGGGGAAAAAAAAGCTTGAGATTTAACCAAATTGACAGTCTTCCTCCAGGAAACCGGACCGAGCTGATGCTCACATCAGTGATGACAGGCTCTTGTTGCATGGGCAGCAAAGTGTGAATGAACAGAAGCTGCGATGTAACTAAAAACAGAAGGAGCAGAAATCATACCGCTACGTTCAAAAATATAAAAGCAGCCTCCTGAAAATAATCCACTGACATTCACAAGAAGGAAATCACCACAGAAGATGTAAAGATGATTTCGTAGACATGGATTCAATTTAGTTTTCAACAACCAAACATTAAAATGGCAGTCTACACTTTTTTTCTCTATATTGATCTTGAGATTGATCTTTTACTCTGTACTGGTGTTTTCTGCAGTACTGAAGCCTCACAGCAGAATAAGTCACATTTTACCTGAGTTTTCCATCCCTTTGCATGTGGTGAGGAAGAAAAGGCTGTGTACCAAAAAACAATTGCAAAAAAAAAAAAAAAAAAACATATTTTGCATGCAGGATGCACACAAGAAGTAACACACAAACAGTGTAGTCTGATTTACAGAAAAAATAATATTTGTTTCTTTTTTTTTTTTTTTGGCAATCAAAAATTTGCAGTGCAATCAGTGTATACCGATTCATGCATAAATGACTCATTTGCTCAAATCCTTTTAATGAATCATTCAAAGAGATTCACAACCTTACTGTTTGAATCAGTCCAATGAATCCTTTATGGAATGAACTTGCTGGATTTTACAGTATATAACAAGACTTACTATCACATGTAAAATTAAAGTTGTGTTACATAATATAATACAATATATTATTTAGGAGTCAAGAAGGGTAATAAATAAGCTTTCCTTTCATGTATGGTATGTTTGTTTGTTTCTTTTTTTTTCTTTTTTTTTTTTGTTTGTTTGTTTGTTTGTTTGTTTGTTTGTTTTGGGAATCAAAAATATACAGAGCAATGAATCCTTTATGGAACGAACTTGCTGGATTTTACAGTATATAACAAGACTTACTATCTTATGTAAAATTAAAGTCTTGTTACATAATGTAATACAATATATTATTCTCTCACTGAAGTTATTATAGTCATGTGAACAAATCAGTCAACTGTAATACGATGCCATTTGACAACATGTCATATGCATTTGAGACTTGGATTGGAGAAATCTTCATGTAGTGTATAGAATGAACAACTTTAGCTGTAGTATAAGTCACTTTAGATAAAAGTGTCTCTTAAATACATCAATTTATCTGACGCTAAGTCTTTACCCATCTTATTTATGTAAATATAAATATAAACATGTTTGAGCCATGTCCTCACTGATCTGAATGTTTCTGACTTCATGCCCCAATTGATTCATAAGCCTAACCCAGATGGAATTAAGCTTTTCTTCTAATTCCTTTTAAGTTAAAATACTGTAGCATGAATTGTTGATGAAATTCCTCCACTCAATCAAAAAGAGAAATGCGCTGAATCCTTGACCAAAGTTTGAAGAGGTAAGAAATGTTCATCCATTCAGTGCAATTTCCCTTTCAGTTTTCATCCTAGATATTACACAGCAATTCACAGTTAATTTTCTTAATTGAGGGAAATGAATAGATTTTTTGATTTTGTGAACCTCAGGTTGTCATAGCAACCCATCTCATTCTGTAAGCTTTCATGTAAGGATTCTTTTTTGCAAACCTCTGTGTGCACTCATGTTCAAATAATATCAAACCAGGCTCGCTGGAAACGTGACCTGGGTAACAAAACCAGTCATAAGGGTCGATTTAGGGGTCAAGAAAGGTAATAAGCTTTCCATTCATGTATGGTTTGTTAGTATAGTGCAATATTTGGATACAACTTATTGTATTGAGATACAACTACACTGAACAAAATTATAAACGCAACACTTTTGTTTTTGCCCCCATTTTTCATGAGCTGAACTCAAAGATCTAAGATCTTTTTTTTTTATGTACACAAAAGGCCTATTTCTCTCAAATATTGTTCACAAATCTGTCTGAATCTGTGTTAGTAAGCACTTCTCCTTTGCCGAGATAATCCATCCACCTCACAGGTGTGGCATATCAAGATGCTGATTAGACAGCATGATTATTGCACAGGTGTGCCTTAGGCTGGCCATAATATAATGCCACTCTAAAGTGTTTTACTGTATTGGGGGGTCCGAAAGCCAGTCAGTATCTGGTGTGACCACCATTTGCCTCACACAGTGCAACACATCTCCTTCGCATAGAGTTAATCAGGTTGTTGATTGTGGCCTGTGGAAAGTTGTACACTCCTCTTCAATGGCTGTGCAAACTTGCTGGATATTGGTAGGAACTGGAACACGCTGTTGTATATGCCGATCCAGAGCATCCCAAACATGCTCAATGGGTGACATGTCCGGTGAGTATGCTGGCCATGTAAGAACTGGGATGTTTTCAGCTTCCAGGAATTGTGTACAGACCCTTGCAACATTTGACCATGCATTATCATGCTGCAGTATGGGGTGATGGTCGTGGATGAATGGCACAACAAATGAGCCTTAGGATCTCGTCACGGTATCTCTGTGCATTCAAAATGCCATCAATAAACGTTGACACCAGCTCACCCACACAACGCCATACACGTTATCTGCCATCTGCCCTGTACAGTGAAAACCAGGATTAATCCGTGAAGAGAACACCTCTCCAAAGTGCCAGACGCCATCGAATGTGAGCATCATGTCGGTTACGACGACAAACTGCAGTCAGGTTGAAACCCCATTGAGGACGATGAGCATGCAGATGAGCTGTCTCCGGGTGGCTGGTCTCAGACAATCTTAGAGGTGAAGTTGCTGGGTGTGGAATTCCTGGGCTGGTGCGGTTACATGTGGTCTGCGGTTGTGAGGCCGGTTGGATGTACTGCCAAATTCTCTGAAACACCTTTGGAGACGGCTTATGGTAGAGAAATGAACATTCAATTCACAGGCAACAGCTCTGGTGGACATTCCTGCAGTCAGCATGCCAATTACATGTTCCTTCAAAACTTGTGACATCTGTGGCATTGTGCTGTGTGATAAAACTGAACATTTTAGAGTGGCCTTTTGTTGTGGCCAGCCTAAGGCACACCTGTGCAATAATCATGCTGTCTAATCAGTATTTTGATATGCCACACCTGTGGGGTGGATTGATTATCTCAGCAAAGGAGTGCTCACTAACACAGATTTGGTTTGTAACAGATTTATTGTAAATAATATTTGAGATAGATAGGCCTTTTGTGTACGTAGAAACAGTCTTAGATACTTGAGTTCAGCTCATGAAAAAAGGGGGCAAAAACAAAAGTGTTTTTTTTTTTTTTTTAATTTGTCCAAATAAAGTTCTTAGCAAGTTTTAATATATTTATAGTACAAAACATTTTCATTGAACATGATCTTTACTTAATATCCTAATGATTTTTGGCATAAAAGAAAAATAGATCATTTAGACTCAATTGATGTGTTGTTGGCTATTGTTACAAATATACCTGTGCTACTTATGACTGGTTTTGTGGTCACATTTATGACTGCAAAACTTGAATTATGTTAAGTTACTAATTGAATTACGTACCACCTACACTACACCTATCCAATAGTGTTAACAAAGACAAATATGAGATGATAATACATTTGCTGAAGCAAACATGCCATTTTCGCTTGCTAATAGAAGGCTTTGAGCCCTTTTGTGGAGTGTCATGACTCATGTTTAATAGGACTCAAATTTGTGCAATATGTATTGCAAATAAAGTGCTGTACCAGGTGGGCTACTGAGCAAGTTTACTATATCAGAAAACTCATACATATGGAGTATTGCAAACATCAAAATCTATTAGTTTACAAATTATGCACTATGACATATATTAAGGGCATAATATAGTGTTGTGCAAGCAACTGCATCAAAATAAACCTTTATTCATGGATAATTTGCCTCTAAATTACAGTTAAATGCATGTAAAGGTGCAGTTTTGCAAAAAATAGACAGAATAATGGGTTGCAATACATATATAATAATAATAGCATGTAGCAATCTTGCCTTCAAATGATACAAAGTTAAGAGGATAGTTTGCTCTAAACATTTTGAAAATTGTCATCATTTACTTATCTTCATGTTTTTTCCAAACCTGTATGCAATATTTTTTTAGCTCTTGAACACAAAAGATATTTTGAAAAATGTTGGCGACTAAATAGTTGATGGTGAGTATAGGGTAAGTCAGTGACAGAACTTTACATTTCTGGGCAAACTATTACTTTAAGTATTTTTAAGTATTTAAGTATTCTTACTTACTTTTAAGCATAAAGTAGCATAGAGTTTCATATGATTCATATGATAAAAATGCAGATGTACAGCAATCTGTTCATTCTAAAGCGTCCTTGATTTTGTCTTTGTAAACATATGGAAAAGGTTGCATTTGAAATACATTGCAAGCTGCTTTGTTTGAAAACTATCAGTTGGACAGCAGCATATCCACAACACCGCAGACTGCAATTACGAAGTGAATGCTTTAAATGTGAACACTTTAGACAACAAGTCTTGGAACAAGATGGACGCCTTTGTACTTCCCCTACAGACTGTTCTTTAATCGAATAGGTCCAAACAGCCTCGTTCTTTGCTTTCAATCCACATTTATGAACTCTCCTCTTCCCGTTCAGCCTTAGATTTACAATTAGCTTGGAAACCAATGTCTGTCTTTTGATTATTTGCATTGCTGATCCTTCTTTTCATTTCACACTCTCTATGATGCAGACTGGCTTGTCTTTGAAGATAAACGCAGGGCTTCACTACGGGAAGTATGAAAGCAGTCTAGATAACTATGAACTGGACAGCGAGGCCATGAGAATCTGCATGAGCATGATGAAAAGGAAAGGATGGTGGTCTCCGGATGTCTTAAATGAGAGACTGAATCGGGCGCTGTACCGTGCAGCGCTGTGTCAAGCCTCAGCCTCAGCAGAGTTAACTAGATCAGGTCAACGTGCTTTCACAGCTTCCCCTTTCCTCTGGTTATTTCACACTTTATTTCTTTTGGGATCAGTCTCGTGGGTGTTTGTTCAATTACAGACACTTTTAGCCCTGTGGACTTTTAGAAAACACCCTGAAAAAACTTTTTTTTTTTTTTTACACTAACAATGTCAGAGGGTATGTGCATGTGTCAGAGGAAAATCTGTCATTTTTCTAAAACTACAAAATCTCAAAAAATGCTTTATTTAATAAAATACCTTTGTATTGCAGAAGGTCATTTAATTGCTAGCATTTTATGAATCTTATACAGTTAGATAATATGTCCAAATATTTGTATATTCTTTTTGTACAATATATATAATACAAAAAAAAAAAAAAAAACATTTAATTAAAAAAAAATATTCAGTAAAAATGGTGGAAATGACAACACAACAAATATTTGGATATTGATGGATTTTATGATGGATTTTAATAGTTTTAGACTAAATGTCTGATTCTAGTAAAAGAGTAGAGCAATGAAATCTATACACAAAAGCCATTCTGAAGAAAATTAATATAATAATAATAATAATAATAATACACAAACAAACAAACAAATAAATAAATGTAATATCGAAAGGGACATGAATGAGATCAAAGATACTATTGTAGTTTTAATTATCTTATTTATTTTTTACATATATTTACAAATATATGTTTAAATTGTTGTTGTTTTTTTAAACCTATATAGTTTATACTATTTTTATTTCACTTTTAATTTTAGTTATTTTAGTATGTCAAGTTAATCTAAATGAAAATGAGAAATTTTAAGTATTTGAGTTTTTCAATTTATTTCAGTTAACATACATTTTTATGCTTTTAGTTTTAGTTTCAATGAACTATAATAAACCTGATTTTGTATTGTATCATCAACATTTTTTATTATTTATTTTATTTTATTTTATTTTATTATTTATTTAATTTTATTTTTTTTTTTTTTGACAATTTTACTATTATGGTTTACATAATTATGAGCACCTATAATTGACAGTATAGGTGGATTACATTAAAGCATCAGTTTAAATGCATCTTCCAACCCTGTTTTTATATGTTCATTATATGTTGTTTAAACAGCTTAAAAAGCTTTTTTTTTTTTTTTTTTTTTTGGTGCAGTATTCCATATGTGTTTCGTGTATAGCCTTTATTTTTTTCCTAGTTAGGTTTCTATTGTGCTGTTTTTTAGTAAGCTCATCCTCAGGCTATGTTCTCCTCATTGCTGTGTCCAGCAAGCAGTTCGTGTTTGCCAACAGTGCTGTTGCTTTTGTCTTTGACAGCAGACCACCAGAAGCTCTTTCATCTCACTCTTCCTAAGTGGCATGCAATACAAGAGCCCATTTTGAATAAGAGGGGAGCCCACCTGACACACATCGCCAGCCTTCGATATTATGTGCACTTGAGTTCAACAGTGCTTCAGCTGGTCGTCCTGCCGTAGTTTACCTGCAACGGATGCCCCTGATCACAAATCACAAGTCACGTTTTTAATGCACGGTTTCTCCAGTAGTAAAAACATTCAAACGGCAATGCTGTGCTGTGAATGATACTATAGCATGAACTATGACTAATACCCACAGCATTCTCACCAGCAAAAGAAAAAACATATTTGAGATGGGATTAAAATCTTCTTGGAAACACCAGTCATTGAAACACATTCATTATCTGCAATGAAACAGAACATCCCAGGAGCATTTCCAGCGTCGGAAATGATGAAGGCTGTGCATGGTTTCACATTCACCAAGAGAAAGAAGACAAACATATGATGCATTGTTGATGCTCTTTGTTCCAAGACACAACTCGCTTCTGGAGTAATTATGGACCCCCGGAATGGAGTGGGAACATTAGCAGATGTATTGGGTCTTGCGTGGAAGGTATAAGCCAAAGCCTAAATGAACATCTGTGCTCCTGTTAGGAACTACGATAAAGTGGAGGAAACAAGCATTTAAAGAGCCAAGTTGCATCAAGGGTATTGCATTTTTATCATAGAACGGGTACTTAAATGCATGCATTACACATGTAGCGCTCATAAACAATCACTCAGACTTGGCAAGCTCTGGAAAGTTGTATCTTTACAAGCACTTAACCATCTATTTGTGTCAGACTGGTTATATCTAAATTAGTTTTCCTCTACACTTACAAGAGAAGACTTGAGGGGGGACAAAAAAAAAAAAAACCTTTGGCTCACTAACTCATAATAGATATTAGCTGCCTGCACACTATTTTTTCCTCTAATTTATCTTGCTAGAAAAGCACACTCAGCAAAACCAGAAATTCATTTTATGACCAAATTATATATACCTAGTATGTGCCCCTAAATCTCACATGATTTATAACTGATGTCATTCATACTGTTAAAGTCAGTGACCCACAGAGGTGATGATCCCTTTGTGAGGGAAGAAATATATTTAAATTGATATTAAAAAATGAATGAATGAATGAATAAATAAAAAGCCCATACATACACCTGTCCACAGACCCTTCCCTAAAATCAGAACAGAAGTGTTTAAAAGTGGGCAAGAGAGGTGTAAATGGAAATGTATCTCTTTTGTCTACTCGTGATCCGTCCAACTAAAACACATCTTAATACCAGTGTAAACAAGGCGTTTGGCAGCTTGAAAGCACATCTTGTATAGCTTTAAGTGACTCATAAAAAGGACACATACACTATAACTACAAGTTCAAAGGGTGATTACACTGATAACATGTTTGGTCTTGAATTGACATGTCAATTTAGTGTCCAGTGAACATTTAAAAGAAGTCTTAAATAACTGCATTTAAAGTGAAGTGTATATGGCACATGTAAGCTCTCGCTTTAGTTGGATAATGGTGAAAGCCTGCTGAATATTAGTAGGCGGTTTAAAGCAGGAGGTCGTCTCTTTTGTCTAGCCCTTGGCAGCACAGGGTGAATGTAGAGGAGATATAATTAGTTTTCTGGAGTGGTCACCACTATTCGAAGAAAATGGAATTTGCCTGTGAAACAGCTGGGAACCTCAGCTTTTTATTTTTTATTTATTATGTTTTTTGCTTGTTTGTTTTGTTTTTTTTCTCAGTCAAGTGTTGTCAAACTGTTCTGATGCAATTTAGCGTGTTCGTTCATTTTTCTTTTATATATATTCTTTACTTTTTAACTATCTTCTGTCTATAAGTTTATGCATGCAAGTTATTTTTGAGCAAAAGAGGCGCACAGTGGGCAGGTTCTTTTCAGTGGAAAGCACGAGTGCAGCAGGGATGGTATAAGGTGGGCTGAAAGCAAGGGCTAATTTAATGACTAGCCTGCTAAGCAGGAATACGACGCTGGTACTTCATTAGCTGGCTAGAAACTGATTATGCACCCCTCCGATTCATTACATCCCACTCAGATCGCCTTGGTCTACACACAGGGGCACACAAATGAACTCTGAGCTAGAAACTTGACACCAAAGGGAGTTTCAAGTGGGACAAATGGCTGCTTCACAAAGTCTGGTGGGGGAAATCTTGCCAACAACAAAGAGCAGGAGGATCTCTTGAGGATAGATAGATAGATAGATAGACATACAGACAGACAGACAGACAGACAGACAGACATAGATAGATAGATAGACAGACAGACAGACAGACACACACACACACACACACACACACACACACACACACACACACACACACACACACACACATACAGATAGATAGATAGATAGATAGATAGACAGACAGACAGACAGACAGACAGACAGATGATATTTAGACAGACAGACAGACAGACAGACAGACATAGATAGATAGACAGACAGACAGACAGACAGACAGACAGACAGACATAGATAGATAGACAGACAGACAGACAGACAGACAGACAGACAGACATAGATAGATAGATAGATAGATAGACAGACAGACAGACAGACAGACAGACAGACATAGATAGATAGATATATAGATAGACAGACAGACAGACAGACAGACAGACATACAGATAGACAGACAGACAGACAGACAGACAGACAGACAGACAGACAGACAGATAGATAGATAGACAGATAGACAGACAGACAGACAGACATAGATAGATAGATAGATATACAGACAGACAGACAGACGGATATTTAGACAGACAGACAGACAGACAGACAGACATAGATAGATAGATAGATAGATGGATGGATGGATGGATGGATGGACGGACGGACGGACGGACGGACGGACGGACGGACGGACAGACATATAGACAGATAGATAGACAGATGGACAGACAGACAGACATAGATTGATAGACAGACAGACAGATGGATATTTAGACAGACAGACAGACAGACAGACAGACATAGATAGATAGATAGATAGATAGATAGATAGATAGATAGATAGATAGATAGATAGATAGATAGATAGGTAGGTAGGTTTTATTTTATCTCTCTCCATTCAACAATACTAAAAGTAACCATTTGATTTTCTGATTACAGCGGTGGGTTTTATTGTTGTCAGAGTGACACTTTGAATCAATGACATTAATATATATGAAGTCTTCTCTTGGACTTTTCCCCCCTTAGGTTTGAATTTCAGGACATGACCTTTATAAGAAGCAAATATAATGCTTTCACACCCAATAAGTTATTTGATTCAGTGCTAGCGCTGAACTCTCATAAAATTTTGACATCTTGTTTGTTGCACTCTAGCGACTTCATTTCCACAAATTTCAAATGATTGAGGCATGAAATGAAATGAGAACAGTGTGATGACTGCCATGCTAATATAAGGCTTACTGGAGAAGTGCCAATAACTTTGTTAACCACTAAATTGCTCCAATATATCACTGCGGTTTATAACTGATTGTGCAAATTGGTGAATCCTATGGGCTGTGACTCTCAAAGCCAAGGCTGCGGACACCAGACGCTATATCCCAAAAAGTGATTTGATATGCAGCTTATTTTTGACACAGAATGTGCTTCAAACTCCTGCAGTGGATATTTGCATAGGCAGCTCTATAGAGATGCACAGCACTGCAGTGTTTAATAAAAGCAGTACCTACGGTAATGAATAGGCCTATATATTCAGAACAATGCAGTATGAATATTGTAATTCTCCAAGTACTTGTTGCTAATTGATCGCTCAGCATTTAGAGGTGGTGTGCAATCAGGGACATATTTAAGCTAAAACTAATGCAGCACTGTATCCAGTGTGTTGAAATAGGTTTTATTGTCAGTATTTCATTTATTAAGAACAAAAAACTATCGTGGGACAAAATTAGTCATGCAAATAGAATTTCACATTTAATTTATTCATATTGACTGAAAATTAAAGTGCTAATGATTTTCTTCATTCTTATTCATTATGTTTTGGAACTTGGTTTATTTTAGCACATACAGTAACAGGCACTACATCCAACCATTAGGGGGAGCTCTCACAGTTGTTCAAGGCCAAACCAAGCACATGGTTTGTTGATGTAACTTTTCCTGACAGGTAAGATTAAGATGCATACAATATATTTCTAGATAAATATTCATGACAATAATTGACCATTTTCAGCTGCAATAATCAGTAAAATATGCAAGTTTTGTTCATTTCACCATCTATTCTACAAACCATCTATTCCTTATGCTGCCTACAATTATGTTGATGTCTTGATTAAAATGTAAAATGTGGCTTGATTCATGCTTAATTGATGCCATTTGCTATTTAAATGTGGAGTGTAGATCTGTTGTGTCAGCCATCTTGAGTAATTCACATGGTGGCCATTTATTTTACTCCCTTTTGTGGTTTAGAGCAAGATAATCTGTTTTTTTTTTTTAACAATGCAGTGGTCAGTGTTTTTTTTTTTTTTTGTTTGTTTTTTTTAGATGTTTTGCACTTGGAGTGGCAAGTTATTGATTAGAAAGGATTTGATTGAGAAATTTTGAGTGCTTGTGTTAATATTATGTTTGTTTTGCTGTTCTTGGGTTATATATTTGGGTTGCAGCATTGTGGAGAAATAAAATAAGAAGAGTTAGTATAATTTGTCTGGACATTGTGATAATGTTGTACTTTATTGATTGTTCATTTGCATATACAGTAGTTTTAGTAGCTTATCCATCATCAGTGTTGTCTGTGGCCAATAAGAATGATATGAGGTATAGTAAACTGATTTGGATGGATATATAGCTAAATCAAATTTTGGAAATGCTAAACATTACTACATTGCATTACATTGCAACAGCTGGCGCTTAACAGCTTTAAGTTCGAAGCAGTGATGTCATTGTGCACACAGTAATCAAAACAGTCCTGGTGTACTTGATTACAGCACTTGAAAAGCAACAATTGACTTAATGATGCGACACAGGACTTCTCACATTACAAAGAAATAATAATCATAATTTACAAGCTCTTTCTTAAATGACATATCTATGCTTTACAGAGTGATTTCCATGGTCTGGTAATTGATAAATAGCATGACACCAAGTTATTTCCAATCAAGATTATATTTAATAGCAGGTTAATTTAATTTATTTTTTATTCATATGTAAGTGTGTATGACTTTTAATTTATGTTTATTTATTTATTAATTTTTGGCAGGTACATTGAAGAACACTTCCAAAAATAAATAAATAATAAAATAAAATAAAATGTCAAAATGTGGTTGAAATTATGTTACACATTCATTCAGTGTAACATAATATTTATGTAAAAATTCAAACAACATGCTCATTCTGGGTGTGTGTCTTCTGTAAACTAGTGAAAAATGTATGATATTTATTTTTGCTCAAAAAAAAAAAAATATGCAATTAAATGAAACAGGGAAACTTTTTTATTTATTTATTTATTTTTTGGGAAAAACAACAATTTAAATCAGTATTACACTTAAACCCTTTTATACACACACACACACACACATACAAGTGGAACATGGTAAGAAGCATTCATGTTTAGATTGACAAAAGGGTGACTAATAGCATTTTAGTTTTTTTAATGGTCAATTTCATATTCCTTTAAATTATTATTATTATTATTATTATTTACAAATAATTATTCCATGCCGTCCATGTAATCAGTTAATTTAATTGACTTAATCTGATGTCAAGAAAGTTATTGTATAATACTTAAACTAGAACTAAAACTTAAAATAGTTTTGGTTTAAGTATAGCATGTCACTCTGGAGAACTGCTTGAAATGTCAAGTCAGCTACACATTAAAGTTTAAAACTGGAAATAAGGCACTAGATCATATAATAATGTCCATTTATCACAGGTCCATTTTTTATTAATATGTAAGTGTATATGTCTTTTAATTTATGTTTATTTATTTATTAATTTTTGGCAGGTACATTGTAGAACACTTACAAATAAATAAATAAATTTACAAAAGTGATTTGAATGTCCATAGAAAGCACATTGAATGTAAGTAAAGTGTATTTTGTGTTTTAAATGAGCAAAGAAATTTTACTATATATATATATATATATATATATATATATATATTACAACTAATTAGTATTTGGGGTGAAAGTAATTTGTCTTTTAATACGTCATAAAATGATTTTTGTTGTAAATATGCCTGGCAAGATTGTTACACAAGTGGGTGTCTTCTGTAAATTAGTGAAAAATATATATTTATTGTTTGCTCAGACACACACACACACACACACACACACACACACACACACAAAAAACAAAAAACAAAAAAACACAAATGCAATGAAATGGAACAGAAAAACAACAATTTAAATCAGTATTAAACTTATTGTGCTTAAACCCTTTTTCGTCTTTGATATATATACACTGTATGTGTGTGTATATATGTATTAGATTGACGTAAGGGTGACTAAATAAATAGCATTTTCATTTTAATGATCAATTTTCATATTCCTTCGTGGCAATTTTTCTTTTATTTTTTTACAGATAATTATTCTGTGCCGTCTATGTAATTAGTTAATTTAATTGACTTAATTCATCTGATGTCAAGAAAGAGATGCCTGTATAATAATTAAACTAGAACTAAAACTTAAAATAGTTTTGGTTTAAGTATAGCATGTCACTCTGGAGCACTGCTTGAAATGTCAAGTCAACTACACATTAAAGTTTAAAACTGGAAATAAGGCACTAGATCATATAATAATGTCCATTAATCACAGGTCCAAAGTTTCGGCAGCAGGAGCAGTTAACTTGTGAACAATATTATGGTGTGAGAATTTCACAGAAATGTATTTAAAGCTAAATTCTGATAGTAGCACTGCAACTGATATCACCTTTATTGCATTAAGTTCCTGTACAAGCAGAGAAAGAAGCAGTCAGCCAAGAAGAGCAGGTAGTGCATGGTACTGAAATCTGAACTCCTAACCTTCTGAAGACTTGGAACTAAAAAAAAACATACACCAATTATCAATTAGATTCCCG
The DNA here is from genome assembly GCA_033026305.1 of Cirrhinus molitorella. Lineage (NCBI taxonomy): Eukaryota > Metazoa > Chordata > Actinopteri > Cypriniformes > Cyprinidae > Cirrhinus > Cirrhinus molitorella. The sequence continues at coordinate 5,770,643 of CM065120.1, forward strand.
TTAAGTTTCATGGCTGGGAGATTCTTGCCATAAGTTTTTGACTGTTTGACTAATTAACATCAGTTAAATGAGCAGCCTCTTATTTTTGATGGGTAATTATGGCATTTTATGAACCAATGCCCATATGTCAGCACTGAGGATAAATTAGACCGTGTCTTCCTAATTGTGTCTAGGAACAATGGGTGCCGGAGTTTAAAGGAATAATTGGCCAGAAACTCCCTCTGATGTTTTGTCAGAACTTTGAAAAAGAGTTGATGAAACACTTTCCTTAATCATGGTGTGGAATTGGGAAATGATGCAAACTCGAATTAGAGTAGACCACATGAGAACCAAGGTTCACCGTGTTTAAGCAAGCAAATACCAATACCTCTTTTCATCCAAATCAAAGTCGTAGTCACTAGATACTTTTTATTTATTTGAGTTTTACATGTCGGGATTATTATTATTATTTTATGTGTAAACTATGTAATTATTTAAATGTACCATATAATGTTAGAGTATTTACAGTGCATGCTTATACTCTAAAGGTTTTTATAGGTAGGTGTTTGCACTAATGAAGAAAGGAAGCCTCTTAATGATTAATGTGAGTAATCTATCATGTAATAATGTAATAATCATGAGAATCTATCATGAGTGCAAGCTCATTTCATTAGTTTCATAAAGTATACACAACTTATTAAAAGTTTTTGATCCCTGGATACTTATTTGGCTTTTTCCCCTTCTCATATTGCAAGAGCACTTTAGTCCTGCTTTTGTGTTTTGATAGAGCATTTTATGCAGTATTATACAATTTGCTTAGAAATATGTGTGGAAACAACACACTCTCAGGAAAATTCTTGATAATGCATGCAAAATGATGCTGAATTTCTAGGATTTAGACTTTTGTAGGTTGTTTTCGCTAATATGATACTGAAAGTTTAAGATTTTTGCATAAAGGTTTTAGCTTTGTAGTTAGATTTAGATTAATCTCGCAATTATTATTTTTTTTTCTTGCAAATGTAAGTTTATGTCTTGCAATTCTAACTTTTCTTTCTCACAAATGCAAATTTGTTTCTCACAATTCTGACTTTTTCACAAATGTTAGTTTATATCTTGCAGTTTTGATTCATTCAATTCTGACTTTTTTTTTTTTTCATTCAATTTTGAGAAATAAGTCAGAATTGTGAGATATAAACTCAAATTACAGGAAAATTGTACAATTCAGATTTTTCTCACACATGCGAGTTTATATTTCACAATTCTGATTTTTTTTCCCCCGCAATTGTGAGTTTATACCTCACAATTCTGGCTTTATTTTACTCGCAAATGCGAGTTTGTATCTCAAAAATCTGACATTTTTTTTATTTTTTTTTTTGACAAATCTTGCAATTCTGACATTTTTTTCTCAAATACAAGTTTATATCTCGCAAATTCAAACATTTATTCTCGCAATTGCGAGTTTATATCTCACAATGCTGACTTTTTTCACACAATTTTTTTTCTTTTATTTGCGTGATATACACTCACAATTGTGAGGGAAAAAAAGTGAAATTTTGAGTTTTTATGATGCTGAACTTTTGTTTTTACACTTTTAGAATATTGAAAGTTTAAGATTTGGATGAAGGTTTTAGCTTTTTTATAGGATATTGATTTTGACATCTTGTACTATATTCTGTTCATCAAAGGATCCTGAAAAAAAAGTACAGTATTTCTGATCAGCTAAATGCAGATTTATTTATTTATTTATTTATTTTTATTCAAAAATAAAAAATAAACAAATAAACAAAACTTGACCGGCCAATCAAAAAACTGTTTATTGCTAGTTTGTTTTGTATTTTTTGGACTACTTTGGGGTATCATGGTTCAGCATATTAATTGTATATGAATATATATCATTTAATACCAAAGTATATGTAAAAAAAAAAAAAAAAGAAAATACGTATTATATCTGATATCTTCTCTACCCCCTGTTTTAAAGACTGTACACATTCATACTTGTTTTGAACCTCCATTATAGTACAGGAATCAGTCTGACAGTTAATGGGTGTAAATTACAGTTCATCCTGTTCAAAAAAGTATAATCAGACCAACAGCAGAATAGAAAGCTCATCTTATTCCCCTCAAAGACTTCAATTAAAAAAGATTCCTGGGTATCAAACTCTCGCAATTCTGACTTCATTTTACTTGCAAATGTGAGTTTGTATCTCACAGTTCGGACTATTTTTATTCAATTCTGAGAAAAAAAAAGTCAGAATTGCAAGATATAAACTCAGAAGAAGTCAGAATTGCTGGAAAATTCTCACAAATGTGAGTTTATATCTCGTAATTCTGACTTTTTTCACACAATTATGACTTTTTCCTTATAATTGCAAGTCAGGAAGTCAAAAAATATGATCAAATACAGTATTTCAGATCAAGTCAATGCAGCCTCCTTTTTTCAAAAAATTAAAAAATAAACGAAACTTGACCGGCCAATCAAAAACTTTGTATTGCTAGTTTATTGTTTATTATTAAAAAAAAAATAAAATAAAAAAAATAAATATATATATATATATATATATATATATATATATATCTGATAGCTCTGTCACAGTATTTTATTATTATTATTATTATTTATTTATTTATTTATTTATTTATTTATTTATTTTTTATTCATTTCATTTCATTTTATTCATATTCAACTATTTATTCATACTTGTTTTGAACCTCCATTGTAGTACAGGAATCAGTCTGGCAGTTAATGGTTGTAAATTGCAGTTCATCCTGTGCAAATGAGTATGATCAGGCCAACAACAGAACAGAAAGCTCATCTTATTCCCCTCATAGACTTCAATTAAAAAGATTCCTGGGTATCAAATTCACACCTTCATCGACAGCAGCCGGTGTGTCATGTTGAAATGCTCACAATACTCCCAAATCACCTGCCTAAGATGTCTTGTATCACATTTTTTCACAGCTGGCTCAAATCTCAGTTGCCATTCCAACCCAAAACAATACAAGCAGTGAAAAGTTAATTGATTTCACTCTGCACAGTGTCCTTTCAACAAGATCATCAGTTGTGATATTTGAATTTAAGTTTTATAATGCCGAAATTTAATAAATAAAATAAATACCTTGATTCTGCAGGCTTGTTGTATCTTTATTTGACAGATATAGGAGATTCCATCTTTCTTTGGTTGAAAATAGTCTAATTCTAGCCCATTCTTGTCAAAGGTAGGGAGACGAAGCTTGAACAGGTTCAGATGTCTACGACTAAAGTGTCGTTTTGCAGGATCTGAAAGGCTGTTGAGCCATGATTGCTGTTATAAAAGGAAGCTCCTTGATTCTTCACGAGTTCCATCACACACGCGTTATCACATCTCTTTCACTCGCGCGGTTCTCCCACACGCACGCCACATGCTCTCCAGCCACCCTAAGCTGATATAGTTGAAGATTGAAGTTCTCTTTAAGGCCCTGCCAAGTGAACTTGTTCCTGGGGTTCATGTCTTTATCCTTCAAGGAGTAATGGTATTTTAAAAACAGAGTGGGAAGAAGAAGATAACGTTACACCTGGATGAGATCTCTGTAAAGGTCCCTCTGATGGGGTTTCACTCACGTACTGTATATTGAATGGGTTGTGAATAGATTCACTAAAAATGCAACTACAGCAAGGTAAAGAATAGATTGTCTAAAAATGAAAACTGCTGCTTTTTCAGTCAGTGACTTAAACAACATTTTGTAAGGTACTGTAAAGAAACAGATATATGTGTGTACATATAAATATGTGTGTGTGGGTGTGATTTTGTGATATATTTGGACTGTTCTACTTGCAGTATATACTAGCACTTCACAAGTGTTCATTTAATGTTATATATACATATAAGGCCTAAAATTAACACTCTCCAAGTGTCAAATGTGAGTAAAAAGAGTTGCAAATATGAAACAGTTTGTTCCCTTTATTTTCTTCAGTGATTTCCCTGCAGTTGAAAAAATATGGAAGCTAGTTTCCGCTACTGCAAAAAAAGAAAAAAAGAAAGAAAGAAAGAAAAAAAAAAGGTTATTGCAACTTTTTATCTTATAATTCTGACTTTTTTTTTCTCAAAATTTGCAAGATATAAACTTGCAATTCTGACTTTTCTCACAAATGTGAGTTTATATTTAACAGTTCTGACATTTTTACGAGTTTTTATGTTGCAATTCTAGCTTTTTTTCTCACAGATGCTTATTTATATCTTGCTATTCTGAGTTGTGAGTTTATATGTGCAATTCTGACATTTTTTTCTTGCAATTGCGAGTTTTTATCTTGCGATTCTGACTTTTTCATGCAAATGCACATTTAAATCTCGCAATTCTGACTTTTTTCCAAGTAATTGTGTGTTTTTATTTCACAGTTCAGACTTTTTCTCGCAAATTTCCAATTCATACTTTTTTTTGCAATTGTGATTTTTATCTTGCAATTCTGACGTTTTTCTTGCAAATGCGTATTTATATCTTCCAATTCAATTTTTTCTTCACTATTGCAAGCATATATCTCACAGTTCTGATATTTTTTTATTATTGCTTATATCTCGCAATTCTGACATTTTTAATGCAAATGCAAATATATATCTTACAATTTTGACATTTTTTTTTGCAAATGCAAATTAATATCTCACAATTCTGACATTTTTCATGCAAATGTAAATGCATACCTCACAATTCTGACATTTTTCATGCAAATGTAAATTTATACCTCACAATTCTGACATTTTTCTTGCAAATGCGAGATTATGTCACAATTCTGACCTTTTTTCATGAAATGCGAATTTAGATCTCGCAATTCAGACTTTTTCTGAGTTTTTAGCTCACAATTCAGACTTTTTCTTTGAAAATCTGAGTTTATATCTTGCAATTCTGTCATTTTACAAGGAATTGTGAGTTTTTATTTCACAATTCTGACTTTTTGTCTCGTAATTCAGACTTTTTTTCTCGCAAGTGTGAATTTATTTCTCACAATTTTGAATTATTTTTTATATGTGCAATTCTGACAGTTTTCATGCAAATGCAAATTTATATCTCACAATTCTAAAAAACTTTTTTTTCAAGCAATTGTGAGTTTATCTCACAATTCTAACTTTTTTACGCAAATGCAAATTAATATCTCGCAATTCTGACTTTGTTGCAAGCAACTGTGATTTTTATTTTACAAATCAGACTTTTTTTTTCTCACAAATCGTTTCTTTGATAAGTCAGAATTGTAGAAGTAAACTTGCAATTTCAAGAAATAAAGTCAGACTTGTGAGATAAAAAGTCGCAATTACCTTTTTTATTATTAATATTATTATTTTTTTTTTTTGGCTTTTTTTTTTTACAGGCTTTCATAGATAAAGCTAAGAACATCCAAAAAAAAAAGATGAAAAAAAAAAAAAAGAAAGAAAAAATAAAAATTCAAATTATAAATATTAGTATTGTAACTCTGTTCTTGTTGCAAATAATGCCTGTGAAGGTAATGTTTTTCATGGTTTAGGACACTGCCATGTTAAAGACCACAGCCTCGTCCTTACTTTTATAGAAAACTGGGTTAGTTGGCTTTAACTTAGTCGGTTGATTTAGCCTATTGATTTATTTAATTAGTCATTGTGTATGTTGATTGATTTCCTGCAGTGCGTCTATGCAGCAAATTGCTGAGCCTCGTTCATCCCATTTGCTTTTCCTTTGACTAGTTTTCTGGCCTTGGAATAAGTGGACTGTACTTCAGCATACATTCAAGAAATATTTCAAATCTGTTTCTGAATCAGTGCCACTTGATATTTTCCTTTTCTGATAGCTGCTGACTACAACAATGAAACGGCCATTATTTCGCCCACTGGCTTTCTATGGGGGAATTAGGGATTGTATAGCAAGTCTGCCTTTATACTGAAATTACAGATTGGTTTGTTGAATTGAGATATTCTTTGACTGAAAAGGGTATTGTTCTGGGCAAGTTCTCCAAGATATTCTTCTCTGAATAACTAAATGACCCCAGATCCCTCAATACATTTTATATGTCAAACAAATGGCAGGACTTGGTTTAATTGACTTTTATGTGCAGCACTTAATCTCAAAAATGCCTATGGCAAATGTTGAGGTGATTTTTTTTTTTTTTTTTTTTAGTTTACACATTCTAATCATGTCTGTTTGAAATATCTGAAATCTGTTTGACCAGATCTGTGCAAAATGTAAATTTAATGCAAAATAAATGTTTGAGCAACCATTTTGTGTTCAGATCTCTGTACTGTTTGCACTGCCATGTCTGCAGATTGGACATAAGTGAAACTCTCGATCGTACGACACGCTGTCTGGCTCTGTTTTGTGATTTGTTGAATGGCTTTTGACGCTGTCAGATGTGATGTTCCTACAAAGAGTCTTGTTAACATTCACTTTTCTGACAATGTGGCAGGATGGACTGTTAAATATTTTACAGATCAGACTAATGGCATCCAGTTTTGAGGGTCTCACACCTGAGGTCGCAGTAGTTTGTTCCCCAAAGTTTAGTGTGGCATCTAGTTTTGTTTGATTGATGTGATTATTACTGCAGATTATTACTACCACCGTTTTATTCGCCACCCGCAGTTCAGTTCAACCTAGTTCTACCAGTGACAAAATAATATTTAAATTATAACAATTTAAATTAGTTGTTTAAATATAAACATGCCTCCTATGCACATTATAGTCATTTCTTTAAATTCTCAGTACTGTTTGTGAACTTGTTTCTATATATACTTTCTATGTGATGATGATAATAATAATAATAATAATAATAATAATAATAATAATAATAATACATTATATAAAAAAATAAATTGTATAATTTAATACATTATTATTATTATTATTATTATTATTATTATTATCATCATATATATATATATATATATATATATAATTGATCAATAAAATGTAGTAATAATAATAATAATAATAATAATAATAATAATAATGTATTAAATTATACAATTTATTTTTTATATAATGTATTATTATTATTATTATTATTATTATTATTATTATTATCTTTATATATATATATATATATATATATATATATAATTGATCAATAAAATGTAATAATAATAATAATAATAATAATAATGTATTAAATTATACAATTTATTTCTTATATAATGTATTATTATTATTATATATTATTATATTATTACATTTTATTGATCAATTATATATATATATATATATATATATATATATATATAAAGATAATAATAATAATAATAATAATAATCATCATCATCATAAAATATAAATTATAAAAAATACATTTTATAATTTAATAATTTATTATTATTATTATTATTATTATTACATTTTATTGATATAATTATATAATAATAATAATAATAATAATAATAATAAACTATATTAATTATAATTAAAATTATAAAATGTATTCATATTTTTATAATTTATATATTATTATTATTATTATTATTATTCAATAAAATGTAGCAGTAGTAGTAGTAATAATAATAATAATAATAATAATAATAATGATAATAATAATAATAGCACCTAAGTTTATTTAATTGATTTAACATTATTATTGAGTTAAATCAGTTCAATAAACTGGGGTGCTATTATTATTATTATTATTATTATTATTATTACTACTACTACTACTACTGCTACATTTTATTGAAATAATAATAATATATAAATTATAAAAATATTAATACATTTTATAATTTAATAATTTATTATTATTATTATTATTATTATTATTATTACATTTTATCAAACTAATAATAATAATACAATATTAGTAATAAAATATAAATTATAAAAAGTATTAACACATTTTATTTAATACATTATTATTCTTGTTCTTATGATTACTACTACATTTGTATTTATTATTATTATTATTATTATTATTATTATTATTAATAATAATAATAATAATAATAATAATGTGTTTTGTTTTGTTTTTCTCAATTTTTTATTTATATGGCAATTTAGGCTAGACTTCACTTTTGTCTGTTTTTATATTCTAGCAAATTATTATTTTTAATGGGTTAATTCTATATAAAATCTAATTTCTGAAGGCAAAACTGGACAGAATGAGCCAAGACACCTTTTACCATTGTGGTATAGAAATACTAAATGACTGTAGGCTTGAACTTGGTCACTTTCAGTATATTTGTGTCCATTATACGGTTCAGGGAATCAGACTGCATGTAAAGCTTTTCATGCTGCTGCCATTCATAGACAGGCTTCTTTTGTAAAAGAGTTTTCTTTAAATCTCAAATGTACTTGGCAGGTTAAATAAAGGTTAGATTTAAAAACAGTCTAGACAATGGCCATATAACAAAAGAACTGCATGTTCCACTTGAATAAGCCTAATGGTTGAGTTGTGAAATAATGTTGCTTCTATTAAACACTTGTAACCATCAGGAAAAGAGTCATTTATAGGCTTAGATAAAATAAAATAATCAAGAAACATTACAGATGAATAATTCCACACCTTGCTTTCATCCCAATCTCCAGCAGTGTTTCTCTATTGGTGGATACAGAAGCTCAGGAAGACATCACTATCGGTTTCTCTGGCCTTTTGTGCTTCATGGCCTGGAGGAGATGTGTGCAGACCTGACACAGAGGCTTAGGATGATGAGAGGTTACTGCTGTTATCTTAAGGAGCACCTTGGACTCAGACCATATTAAGATGACAGCTGGTTCTTCAGTGCCATAGTCATTGTTAAAGGGCTCATATCACGAGGAATCAAATTCTCCTTGATCTTTGGAGATAAAAGATGTACTTGATGTACGGAGAAAACATACTGTAACTTTCAGAAGTCAAAACTTAAGCTGCGAAATTGATGTCTTTGGCACGAAAACTTTATAAGTGGACATCAATGTTGAAATAATAAAAACATTTGTGATATGACCTCTTTAAAATACATTCTCTTTGATATTGCCATTTCCTACCATCCAGAATCATTTTTATCACTTTGTGCTTTGATGTCAGATCTTCTGTGTGTGGATTCATAAACACTGCCGATTTAAAAGTGTATTTATTTTCCATAATCTGCTCTTGGGATATGATTCAATCATTGCTTCTCTGAAAAAAGATATCTGAATGTTTATCTTTCATCTTACTTAATGTCGTTCTTATTGATAGAGGGAAATAGTTTTAGAGCAAATCTAAATGAATGCACATCCTTTTTGGCTAGTAGTGCAAAGGAAGCCGCCTCTTATTGTTTTCTCATGGCATTCATTTTTTCCTTACCGGAGGCAGGGCAACGAAAAAAATACTAATAATTGCCACAAGGGTGAACTTCACATCCTCCCTTGGAGGCTACAGAGGTATAACTCTACTAAAGGAGGAGAAATGGACATAAACATCTCGCAGGCGGTGTTTTATACAGAAGATTTAAAGGGATAGTTCACCCAAAAATGAAAATTGTCATTAGAAAAAAAAAAAAAAAATGTGTCTAAAGCTGAAAACAACTGAAAATAATAAAAGGACTTTAATGCCTGAGGTGGGAAAATATGTTTTTTTTTTTTTTGGAAGTTGATATGTGCCTAATGATGTGGGGTATTTAGAAGTTGAATCAAATGTAGTTGAAAAATATGTATATTCCAAGTTGAAAATGAAAAATTTTGGGCTTTTTCAGACTAGTGGAAAGAAAACATCCAAAAGACACTGCTTCTTTTATATAACTTTATCTATGTGTGCTAATAGATTTCAGTTACAAAATATTGTTTGTTAAACTTAGCAGCTGTTGTTTGTTACTCGGCTGCCTTCAAATTTTAAGTTGAATCAACTCAAATATCTAAGTTGTCACTTAGTAAAACGCAACATTTCAAGTTGCCTAAACTTTTGTTTTGTTTTTTTGTTTTTGAGTTGACTGAACTTAAAATTTTAAGGCAGCCAGGTAATAAACTATTTTAAGTTGACTCAACACATTTTTATTTTATTTTTTTTTTTCAGGCTATTGGAAAGAAAACATCCAAAAGACACTTTTAAGTGTTTCTTTTATAGCACTTTATCTGTGTGTGCCAATAGATTTTTTTTAAAATTTGTTTTTTCTCCTACACGGAGACATAGATCTCCCTTTCAGTAGCACTTACACACACCAAACTTGACATTTTTATTCCTGTGTATATCCTGAAGGTTTTTACAGTGGGGTTTGTTCATATATAATTTGCATGATTATATACACTGTAAAAAAAATAATAATAATTGAGTCAACTTAAAAAAAAAAAATTGTTACCCTGCTGTTCAGTCAATTCAAATAAATGTATTCAAGCTGAAATGTTAAGTTGTACTAAGTGACATTCCTGTCTATATCCTGTCTAAATGACAATTCCTGTCTATATCCTGAAGGTTTGATTATATACACTGAAGAAAAAAAAAAAGAAAAAAAAGTCAACTTAAAATAATTTGTTACCCTGCTGTCTTAAAAAAAAACTTCACGTTTACAAACTCAAATAAGTTTATTCAATTTGAAATGTTAAGTTGTACTAAGTGACAACTGATATTCAACAAAAAATTTATTTGTTAAACTTAACAGCTGTGTTTGTTACTTGGCTGCCTTAAAAAAATAAGTTGAATCAACTCAAATATCTAAGTTGTTGCTTAGTAAAATGTAACATTTCAAGTTGACTAAACGTTTTTGAGTTGACTGAACTTACAATTTTAAGGCAGTCAGGTAACAATCTATTTTAAGTTGACTCAACACAGTTTTTTACAGTGAGCAACATTTGATTCCCTCTGATTTTTGGTTTTTATGGACTGACAAAAATGAGATACCCAAAATTCTCTCTGTAAAAACAAGAATTTTGAAACTGATGTCATCCAGTGTTTAGATTTTTGTACTAAAAAATGTATGCAAATTAGCACATATTTCATTAAATAATGTCTTATTTGCATATTTAAACCGAACATTTTAGAAAATTTGAAATACAAAAAATGTTTGCAATTATCAATGTAATCAATCAACTGGGTAAGGCAATAACTATTAGTTTTTTTTTTTTTTCTTCTGTATATATAATTTTGTTCATTCATGAATTTATAGACAAATTGCTAGTAAAGTGTTTGTGTGATCATTGCCAAATCTGCGTTGTCATGAGTCACGATGAGTCACATAACCTTTCTACACCTTTCAGAATTGGCAAACTCTTTCCTTTTCGAGTCACAGCATTAATTTCAGTATCATTTCATCATGATTTCTTTCTAATAGCTGTTAGGGTAGTAATTTCCATTTAAATATGATGAGCCCGAGTCTCTGGGCCTGGGCTGACAGACGTGTGGCCACACTGGGGTTATCTGACCTGAGCTGGGGTCTCATCATTACTGTAGCTTAAGGGACTTGCTTCTGTTTGCATGTCTGTGATAAATTACCACAGTGAGATTTACAGACCAAAGTGTGGATTAGAAGGTTGAAGGAGGTTAATGAATTTCTTGTTGAAAGTGCTCTCTCGATGGGCGGCGGGTTCAAGTGATCAGTTATAAAGTGATTTTTTTTTTTGCTATATTGCATATGGGAAATGACGGCTACATATTGATTAACATAATAAATATCAGAGAACTTGCCACCGTGGCCTAAGAGCAGCTCATTTAAATGAACAAATGCAGGTTGTGAGATAAAGATAGCTTCATTACGTCCCCTAATGACAGAGAGCCTTAGATAAATCTTGACCTTATCTGAATTGGTGATGCATGGTTAAACATTTGGCCCATGGCCTGGGTTACTCACTTTTTTCTCCATGAATGAATATTTCCGCCATTTCCGCTCGAGTTGAACAAAAGGATAACACTGGGATCTGTAATGCTATCTCTCTGTCCATGTTCTGTATAGCTGTTTTTGCTGTAAATGTATTATTAGATCAGATTGAAAAAAAAAAAAGTAAGTTATTTATGCTATGTATATTTAAAGGTTCTAAAGAACATTAATATCCCAAGATATCTACAGTTGCTGCTCAGTTAGACAGCTGGATAACAATGTTGTTCACAGCTCTAATTAATGCAATGCTTCAGTAAATATGTGTCTGTTCCAAGTATGCTATTCCCAAGTATTATTATGAAGTGGGAGAACTGCAGGCATACATGCATATTTTAAAGGCACTATTTTTCTTAAAGGATCTTTGATTTTTTATTTTTTTTTCCCCCTTTAACTGATAAAACAAAGACGTGTTATATAGCAATATAGTATACAAGTTAAATGTATGTATGTATGTATAAATAGCAATTTCCATTTATATAATTGTTTGTGATTACTGTGTAAAATTAAATGAGTAGTAAAGTAGACTAATGTATTAAAATGTAGTAAAAGTAATACATTATTATTTTTATTTATTCATTTTTACTACATAGTCATTTCCATATGTTACATTTTTCTGTTAGTATGTAAAATAAACAAATAAGCAAATAAATAAATACATTAGAATGAATATATTTTCAGAATATTAAAATAAAATAAATATTTATGACTGTTGGGGGGAACATATATATTGTGATTTATATATCAAAATACATAAATAAAAATTAATATGTATATAATGTAGTAAAAACAAGATAAATTATTAATACATTATCTATGTATTTGGATTTATTACTTTTTACTACATTATATACATAGTAATTTCCATATATGTATTTTTTTATATTAGTCTGTAAAATATACAAATAAATAAATAATATAATTAATACAATATTGTAGAATATTCTAAATAATATTATAAAATAAATAAATATGACTTGGAGGAAAAGCATGATTTCCACATTTAATTTTGCATAAATACACAAATTAATATGTATATATAAAATACATTTGTATTTATATTTATTATTTTTACTACATTATATACATACAATTTTGATATATATAATTTTATATTAGTATGTAAATAAAATAATGATATATACATTAAAATATCTATGTATATAATGCAGTAAAAGCAATGCATTGTTAATGAATTATATTTGTATTTATTATTTTTTACATTATATACATGGTAATTTCCATATGTTTATTTTTTTAGATTAGTATGTAATATCTACAAATAAATAAATAAATTCATTACTAATATAACTGATAAAATATTGTAGATTCTTCTAAACAATATTATAAAATAAATAAATATGACTGGGAGGAAAAGCATAATTTCCACATATTTAATTTTGTGAAAGATATCAAAATAAAAATACATAAAATAACATAGTAAAAACGATATATTATTAATAAATTATATTTTTATTTATTATGTTTTAAATTATATACATAATAATTTATTCTATATTATATTTATTGTAAAAAAAATACGGGGGTATTTTTTTTCCCACACATTTAATTTTGTGACTTATATTTAACAAAAAATAAAAATAAAATAAATAAATAAATAAATAATACAAAAATTAATATGTATATCATGTAGTAAAAGTAATAAATTCTTAATAAATTATATAAATTATGTATTTTCATTATGTGTGTGTGTGTGTGTATATATATATATATATATATATGTCTGTGTGTATGCAAATAAATTAATTAATTTTAATATAATTAATAAAATATAATATAATATAATAAATTAATTAATATGAATGCAGCAAAAGAAAAAATATATAATTTTTTACTACATTATAAATATATATTTTCAATATATATTGGCTATATTTGTATGTATAATAAATAAATAAATAAATGTTAATATAATTAATGAAATATTACACAGTATTATCAAATAAATGAATATTTATGACTTGGGAGAAAGCACATATTTAATTTAGTCATTTAATGTGTAATATATATATATATATATATAATATATTTATTTATTTAAATGGCTGTTTGGGGAAACAAATTCAACTGAGATTTAAAAGCACTCAGGTACAGTCCTGGGCCAGCCGTGTAACTGCCGCGTGAGACTCGTGTTATTGCCAACAGATAATTGTCTCCAGGTATTACAGACCTCCCTGGCTGAAGTGCTGCCTATTCATTCAAGAAATCTCTAGCCGATTCCCACACAGTTCTAAGTCTGGCTCCTGCGCACACATTTACGCTCCCTAATTATTTGACATCCTTTCTTTATCGTGCCAACGCACCGTCTGACAAGCCCCCTCTTCTTTGTCTCGACACAAATCGTCGCACCTGCTGCGGTATGTCATCAAACCTTTTACGTGCTTCGCTTTACGGGCATCAATTCAAAGCGCTCATGCTAGGAGAAAATAAAGCCACGCTGAATCAGTCCTCGGTGGCATCAATCAAACAATAAAAGCAAAGGTAAAGGGTATCAGCATGCGACCTCGAGGCCTCTTGTCATTTCAGGGGTGGAGGGAAAGAAATAACATAACGGTAAAAAAAAGGAGCTAACCTCTCTGGCCTTCCGCATCGCGACTAGGCCCTTAAGAATATATTTAAGATCATGCGTCAAGGGACCTGATGTCTTCTTCATGAACACACTTGCCTTGTGATGGATAAAAGTGACCTTTAAAAGAGCTTTTTACCTCTGCGATCCTTGTGTTTACCTGGAACGCAACGTTCATCAAATGTTACAACGGACTGAATGCTAACACCCCTTGGGCTGAAAAATCGCTGCGTTATCCGAGACAGAGGAATGTAAACGTGGTTACGAAATGAGGAGGAATACGTTTGAATGGTTTCAGACAGGATAAAACCTAAAAGACTTGACAAGCTAAAGGAGTAGTTTGCACAAAAATGAAAACGCTCCCATCGTTTACTCACCCCCATGCTGCTTCGCTCTAGTATTGTTTTCTTTCTTCTGCGCAGCACAAAAGCAGATCTGAGGCTGAATGTCCTTAGGCAGCTTCTCCATAGAAACAAAGTGGAGGGTGATTTCAAATGACAAGGCCCCAAAAAAGACTAAGATCTATCATAAAAGTCGTCCATATGCCTGGTGAACAATATTCCAAGGCTTTTGAAGGCATGCAGTGGCTTTGAGCAGCTAACGCACCAAACTTAAAGTCATTATTGACTGATAATCGTTTCACATTTTTAATGAAAGCTATTAATTAAGATTTGGATTATTGTGCTGTTGATTTTTCCTGTTATTCTGGAGCTTGATAACGCTGATGTTGTTGTTTTTGTTTATTGTACAGAAAAATTTCAAGGTTGTTTTTGAATAATTTGACTCAGATTTTTGTTGCACAGAAGAACGAATGCTCCGGATGAGTCAGTAATATTAGTGTTCACTAAAACTACAAAATTTAGCTTAAAGAAAGCTGGGAAGCAGTATTTTAAACTTAACCCATGTAGTTACCATATATTATTAATAAATTGGTATAATAATAAATATCATAATATATAAAGTATAGGTATATATCATTTATTTATAATACTTTACAATACTACATTAGTTCTATGTAAAATGAAAAAAAAAAATAAAAAAATAAAAAAAAGACTAAATTTGACAATTAAAAAAAGTCAATATAAGTATTTCAAGTTAGAAAATACATAAATAAATAAATAAATAAATAAATAACAATGAATGAATGAATGAATGAATGAATGAATGAATGAAGGAATGAAAATGACAGCCGAAAGCTGATAAAAATATATATTAATAAATATAATTTGTTAATAATATTTGACATTCAAAATTTATATATATATATATACAATTTAGAAAGTGAAATATTATTAATAAATTGCTATACAAATAAATAAATATCATAAATGTGTATATAAAGTGTATATATATATAGCATTTATTTATAATATGTTACAATAATACATTAGTTCTATGTAAAATGAGCTATTTATTTTTTCGTATTATTTTAGCACTTAAAATTATGACTAAAACTAAATTTGACACTTAAAAAAGTGAATATAAATATTTCAAATGAAAAAAATAAAAAAATAAATAACAATGAATGAATTAATGAATAAAAAATGACAGCCAAAAGCTGAAATATGTCAAATTTTGAATGCCATTTAGAATAATTAATAAAAAAAAAAACATTTTTAAATAAAAAATAATAATAAAAATGACAGCTGAATGCAAAAATAGAGGAAATTTAGAATGCCAATTATTAATAAATTGCTATAATAATAAATAAATATCCTTTCTAATATATATATATATATATATATATATTCCTGCAACATTTATAATTTTCATTTAAGTTGAAATTACTTATTACATTGTTGAGAATAGGAGAACAAAACACTGACACTTGTAAACCTTTTGCTTGTTGGCATTACCTAACCCCTAACCC
Source organism: Cirrhinus molitorella (assembly GCA_033026305.1). Classification (NCBI taxonomy): domain Eukaryota; kingdom Metazoa; phylum Chordata; class Actinopteri; order Cypriniformes; family Cyprinidae; genus Cirrhinus; species Cirrhinus molitorella. The sequence continues at coordinate 5,786,817 of CM065120.1, forward strand.
ATATTTAAGTCACTTTTTTTGTTCGTTTTTATGCAAGGCATACAAAAGCATGTCCATCCAAAAGTACAAGTAGGCAACACTAATTCGAACACTTCATCAAAATCTTTTGCGCCTTTTTATAAGTTTAGCCGGTGTAGATTGACATGCATTTATTGGGTTTACGCTGTAGTACATGCATTTGGACTAAAATGGATTTGTATTGACTTTCAGGTGAAAAAGTGCTTGTTTGTTGATGTCTTCAAAGCATCAGATCGCCTCTTTCAGAGGTCAATACTGTCTCTTTTCTGATAAAAGCTGTCTTTGAATGTAAGCCACAATGATAAACAGCACTGATATGTTGAAGGTTGTTAGTACATTGACAACTCAATTGTGACTATTCAAGAAGCTCAAAGCTTACGGAGAAGAACTGGAGTGTCTTTTGATTCCCTCATTGGTCTCTTTTGTGTCTGTACTGTATCTGTACGGTTTGAGCCGTGGCACTGTATGCTTGCGTCATCAGCTGAGTATCACAATGAGTACTAGATGAGCGCCAGATGTTTACCGCTGTAATTGGGTAACAGAAGATGAGATGCCAGCTTCACTGTTTTATTCATGCTTTTGTCGCTTTTAATTTACCGCCGAATGTTACGCGCAGAGCGGCGCTTTGCGCTTGTCTGCTTTAGGATGCCCTTTGGATAAATTTGCATTATACCATGATGAGTGTGACCGCAAGTGTGCAAACGTGCAAATCACAGTATACGTCGTCAATAGCAGTTCATTCATAGTTTGTGAACTGTACTTCAGAGTGCGTTTTCAATGAATTTAAAAGAAGTGTCACCAAGGCTGGATTAATTTTAAACATATATACTGTAAAATTGTTCAATAAAAAATTACAATTCAAAATAACTGTTTTCTATGTGGATATATTTAGGGGCCAAGCCCGAAGGGCTGTACCTTCTATTGTATCTGTATGTTTTATTATTATTATTCTGCTACTGCTTGGCCAGTGGGAGTCTAAGGCAGCCTTATTAAGGAAACATAGGATAATGATGAAATTTCATGGCCGTCACTACAAGTGTGCCAATAGTGATCTGACCAACTTTGAGGTCCCTAGGACCAACTCTATAGCGCCACCACTAGTTCAAAAATTCAACATTTAAATGGTAAAATCTCCTGAACCCCTAATTCTAGAAAAAATAAACTCAGTTCACCTGATTACTCTCATCATGCTCATCACATTCAATAGCTTACACCCCATATTCCACCCAGTACAGTATTCAGTTTTTTTGCTACTCCTCCCTCAAAATTGATCCAATTCTTGCCAAAATTGGCTCAGATGATCTTTGGACTGAACTGCATAGACATTCATGCATCCTTATTCAAAAGTTATAATGTCTCAAAGTTAACAAGGTTGACCCAAAATTGGTTCAAAGACTATATCGGCCAAACTTGAGTACAATAATTACTACTTTTCAAATTGTATATTGTATATTGTTTATGCTTTTGAAAATGGATCTTTTCTATCCATACTCAGGCTTGTTATTTTACATTTTTGGGTCATTTTGACCACAAAGTAGGCTATGTACTTTCTGCAAATGTAATTGTGCGAGTGTACAGTGTCCAAACTAGACGTGACGCGATGCTGCGGCGTGCGATAAAAGGTATCTTTTCCGATGGTGACACGCAAAATGTATATTTTTGAACTGGTTTCTATTTCTGTGACATTGCGGCTGGAACAACAACATTCAAACTATGACAGTTATAATATCAGGTACTGATTATGTGCTTTGTTCAATGTTAAAAGTGTCTAATATGAGTTTGAATATCATATTGCCTTAAATTGATAGCCATACTGAAAGCAAAATAGATAATTTACCTCAGATCTTATAGCATATAGCCTATGTTAAAACTGCAAACTCAATACGAACCAACAAGTGTTTTCCATGACAAACATGGTATCAGTCACTCAGCTTATAGTTTTAATAATGTTAAAAATGTTTCATATTTAGGAATTAGATTATAATCTTGTCCATTTCGTTGTGAGTGCAGTTTACTTCTGCACTTCCGAATGGCTGTAATATTTCAGTGATTCTTTCACGTCTCGCTGTCAGTGTATTTGTGGGTTGTTTTGAACGTGCTGTAAAACGGACATTTCCGGGGACAGGACACCAAAACCCGGGACTGTCTGGTCAGTTTTTGTGATTCTAGGGCCCTATGATTTCCACGATGCAGAAACGCGGACAAAATCGCGGAATCCAGCCCTAAAAAAAATAATTTATTATTTAACGCAGAATGTCACAGAATTTGTCAAAGTTTGGAAGGATAAATCAAAAGTATGTCATCAAATGTCATTAAATCGCAATATGGACTAGTATGTGTAAATATTAAGTCACAAAAGATTATTTAAATATGAATCCTGCATGTTCTGCGTATCTCTGTGTTTATGAATGGCGCAGATGTGCGTTTTGCTTACTACACATACTGAAGCACATACTGATTTCAGCATCTGGTGTCTCAATATATGAGGACGTAAATACATGAACAACATCTCCAGAACTGCTCTGAGAGTCACTTCATCAGCATTTGACCGTTCAATTTGAGTTAAATTTATTGTTAGCTTGCCGCAGCTGCATCCAATCTAGCCACAACCAGCGTCAGTTACAGGTATTCTACTGCTACTATTGTTGAAAAATGTAGAAAATTTTATTTTTTAATTTGAATAGTAAATCCCCTTTACTTGCCAAAAAATAAAATTTGTTTAATTTTCATTCATTAAAAGACAAATTGTTATTATTATTATTATTATTATTATTGCCTTTTGTTGATAATCTGGAAAATATAAATACACAACATTTGAATACAACAATTTTAATTAATTAGACATGGTTTTTTGATTTAATGAGAATTTATTTAACCAGAAAAAAAAAAAAAAAAACGGAATCCAGAAAAATTGAAATGGAAAAAAACGGAATTTGGGAAAAAAAATAAAATGGATTTCTTAGGGCCCTAGATCTGATCCTTCAGACATATTGTAAGGCTTCTCTGATGAATAGAAAGTTTATTTCAAATAGAAAGTGTTTGCATTATTAAAAATGTTTTTACTGTCACTTCTGATCAATTTAATGCATCCTTTCTGATAATCAAAAATGTTGTTTTCTTTATTTAGATTTTGTCACAAAACCAGTGATGTACTTATAGAAGAAAAAAAAAAATCTTAGTAATAAATGCTGTTATAAACAGTTTCAACCCTGAAAATCAAGGTGTTTTGAGTTCTTCAAGAATAGCACAATCACGAGTCGAGTCTTTTCTATTTGTACAGCGCTTTTCACAATTCAAGCTACTTCATCTTCAAGCATCTTTACAGAAATATGTGCCCTAAATGCCTTAAATGTCGTGTTGCCAGTGTGCATTGCTACGTGACTAGTTGAATAAGAGCAGCGTCATGCCGTTTTCAGCTTCTTTTACCTCAGAAAAGCTTTTTATATATATATATATATATATATATGATCTTGTGTGTGCCGAGTGCAAGAAAAAGTTTAGTTTTGTACTCTGTCTAGTATGTCATAACTTTAATCGTTTATTTGGTTGCAGTGTCATGTAGGAGCGAGCAGGAATAAGCATAATATATATGTGTAAATCACTTTGTAAGATGCCATTTTTCCTCAATCATTTTGAACATAAAGCTTAATTATTTTAAAGCTTCCTTAAACTCTTGATTAATTAGCTATTGTGGCAAATCAGGGAGTGTTATGTAAGCCAGGAATGTTAGACAGCAGTAATTATGTGAGGCTATTTCAGCCAACTTTGTGTTAAAAGCTTTTAGATATAACAAGATCATTTAATTATAATGCACAACATGCAATTAAATCTTGCACAAGGTAGCTTTATTTAAAAATTGGAGACCACTTCGTTAGGGAACTGATGGCATTTGTCCTTAATTTAAGAAAATAAGGCATTTATGCGCATTCAGATTGTTTAATATCATTAACACGAAAATCGAGTTTGCTGACAAATTGATGATTTGCATATTTAAATGAACTACATGCTTGGTTAAGTTAGCAAATTGGGTAACGCTTTAAATTACAGCCCGCAAAGAACTATGTAAGTATGCTGAACTTACAGCGTACTTATAAAGAACGTACGTGTAGGTATAAGGGAACAATATGTTAAGTTTGGGTAATAAGGGGGTAATAAGACTGATAATTAACCTGCAAAGAACTATGTAAGTATAAAGCATTTACGGTGTACTTACTGTGTAATTATAAAGAACGTACGTGTAGGTATAAGGGAACAATATGTTACGTTCGGGGGTAATAAAACTGACAATTAACCCGCAAAGACCTATGTAAGTAAACTGAAGTTACACCGTAACTTTGTTGTAATTACAGTATACCTATTTAATACATCCATGTAGGTATAAGGGAATAGCATGCGATATTTGGGAAATAACGGGGGTAATAACCTGTGAAATTTTTTTTTTATACTGTAGCCTATCATTTATAACTAGGCTATTTAAAACTAAGGGCTACTATAATTAGGCTACATCGTATGGTACAGTGTACTGTATATGGCCTAAACAACAGTCTTATGTTGTGAATATGATTTAGCGTAGCTACATATTTAATATTAAAGGATACAAGAGGGTAATCAATGAGCTTTCATAAGGTAAGGAGACATGTGAATGATAAATTATAAACTCAACTCATTTCACTGGATGTCTAGTTTTGTTGTGAAATCTCCATCATGTATCCTTTAATATTAAATATGTAGCTACGCTATAAGAAATAGTCTATCTAGGCCTGTAAAAAACATTAATATAAAATTATGAAAAGTACATCGTCTTTTTAAATCATATTCACAACATAAGACTGTTGTTTAGGCCATATACAGTACACTGTACCATACGATGTAGCCTAACTATAGTAGCCCTTAGTTTTAAATAGCCTAGTTATAAATGATAGGCTACAGTATAATAAAAAAAAATTCACAGGTTATTACCCCCGTTATTTCCCAAATATCGCATGCTTTTCCCTTATACCTACATGGATGTATTAAATAGGTATACTGTAATTACAACAAAGTTACGGTGTAACTTCAGTTTACTTACATAGGTCTTTGCGGGTTAATTGTCAGTTTTATTACCCCCTTATTACCCGAACTTAACATATTGTTCCCTTATACCTACACGTACGTTCTTTATAAGTACGCTGTAAGTTCAGCATACTTACATAGTTCTTTGCGGGCTGTAATTTAAAGCGTTACCGCAAATTGCCTTACAAATGCACACCTCTTGCACTAACGTTGGGAAAGTATAACCCCTAAACCTACTATTATGTAACTACTTAAGAGAAAATTGGTTTAGCTCCATGATAGCAAATGGGTGCTAACGTGTAATTAAAAGGTTTAAGTTTTATAAATAACAGCCGTGAAGAGTCCAGAACGAGGGGCGGGAGAGATGCAGACAGGAAAACAGAGGAAGACAGACAGAGAGAGAGGTAGACAATTAGGGGGTTGAAGCATTCGTTGGATCTGAGCAAATGAAATTGTCAGGGAGCCGTTGTGTTGCAGACTAATTTAAGCCGTGGCTCTTTAAGAACATTTCGAAGGGGAAACTGGCCTAACAACCCTTGTGTGCGATCATCGATAATTGCAGAGTTATGAAAATATGTGTTGCTGCAGATGTTCATGGATAATGAATCCAGCTATATTAAGACTGAAAGAAAAACGGCTGTTTTAGAAGAAGTGTTTGTCTTGGTAAAAAAAAATGCTAAATGTCCACCAAAAAAAGTTTAAATTCAAAAGTGTAATAAAGAAGTGAATGCTTTTGTACAGGAAGGACACATTAAGTTGATCAAAAGTGACAGTAAAGAGACATAATGTTACGAAAGTTTCAAATAAGTTTCAAATGTCCAAAACTTAAAATATGAAGCAGCACAACTTTATTATTATTATTTTTTTTTTCCAACATTGATAATTAAATTAAATACTCCTTGAGTGGCAAATCAGCATATTAGAATGATTTCTGAAGGATAATGTGACTTTAAAGACTGGAGTAATGATGCTGAAAATTCAGCTTTGCATCACAGAAATAAATTACATAAAAAAAAAATAATAATAAAAAAAAAAAATATATATATATATATATATATATATATATATTAACAGAGAAAACAGTTATTTGGAATTGTAATAATATTTCACAATATTACAGATTTTACTTTGTTGTCAAATAGATGCATCCTTAGTGAGCATTTGAAATGTTTTACCATATTAAAAATTATCTTAGACAACAATGAAATCTAGAATAAATAATAAAAAAAGACTGTACATCATCAACAACAACAACAACTATTAGTAGTAGTAGTAGTAGTATTGTTATTATTATTATTATTATTAGTAGTAGTAGTAGTAGTAGTAGTAGTAGAAGTATTTATTTAATTATTTATATATAAAAAAAAAATAATAATAATTTTAGGAGTAAGTTCTGAGAATAAAGTTGATGCTTTAAATATTTCTCCAAAAAAAAAAAAAAAAATCACAATTACACACAATTTCACGCAAACTGTTGTTGTTGTTGTTGTTGTTGTTGTTATTATTATTATTATTACTAGTATTATTATTATTATTATTTTCTCATTACTTCTAAGGAATTTTAGGAGTAACATCTGAAACAAAGTTAATGTCAAATGTCATTTATCAAAATATTTACCTACCAATATTTTTACTATAAGTCAACATTTAATTTAATTTATTTTATTTTATTTAATTTAATTTAATTTTAGGAGTGACATCTATATATAATTTACTGTGTGTATGCAAACTTATTAGTAGTAGTAGTAGTAGTATTTCTAACTTGTTCTAAGGAATTTTGGAGTAACTTCTGAGACAACATTAAATCAAAAGTTGTAACATCTGGGCAACACAGTTTTCCTCATTTTGAAATTCTGACTATTTTCAGTGCTTATGATGGTTAGATCAGTACGTGATGTGCATCTGTGAGGTGGGACAGCATTGAAATATATGTGAGTCTCATGTCTGATCAACGTCTTTGGTTTCTGTGGCTCAGGAGAGCGAAACGACTGCTTGAAAGGAAAGCTGAAAGTAGAAAGAGTGCAACTGGCCTGTGAATAAGTCAATTAATATCAATGTCTTTCAAATAATGTGGTGGAGAGAAAAAAAAGTGATATTCTCGTTCTTTCTGGTTCTTTTGCCATCAGAATCAAATCCGTCCACCAAAGGCTGCATCTCCAGGCCCACATTTGCCATGAACATGTGTGAGGGGTTAAAAGAACAGTTTGTGCCTTCACATATTAGTGAAGCGCTCAGTCTGTCCGACCATCTGTAAGAAAATATTTTCTTCTGGTTATGTTTAGTTTAGACACCAGTAATCCAGTTTCTGTATTGACAGGTCTTGGAGAAGTATAAAAAGAACTGTACAGTATAGCGAATATATATATATATATATATATATATATATATATATTCCTAACTTCGTGAGTAGACTCATCCGCAGAGTGTTGACCTCTCTTGTCCTTAGCTGTAAATCTTATGTGTTAAAGCAAGTGTAACTCCAGTTCTGTTGTACGTGGGTCAAAGGGAAACTGTCTGGGATCCATGTCTGAGGTCAAAGGTTAACTTACACTCCAGACAAAGTGTTTTCTGGTTTTCTACTGTGAAACTGGGCTTATTTTACCCTTGAGCCCTTGACTTTCTTTAGAGGTGCTTTATAGCACTGTGGTTAAATAATACATTTAGGGGCTGTTCATTAGCAGTTCTAAAAGAGGGCCAATTTATTGCTCAAAGTGTGTGCTTTCATAACTCAAGAGTTCTCAGTTATAATACATTAAACTTTCAACTTTGTCTCTGATGTTTTTCCTTAAAAGAAAAAAAAAAATAGACACAAATGAAGCATTAATTAAACAGACTTTGTCTATTTTTCAAAATACAGTAAGAACATAGAGATTACATTAAAAGTCATGTTTGAGTTCACAGTGAAATCTTGGAAATTTATTTTTCAACATTTATTAATCTTACAGCATTTATCAATGTTAGTTAATAAAACAGATTTTGTACAATAGTTCACAGTGCATTAATTAATTTTAACAGAAACAACATTGATTTTCAAAATGTGTTAGTAAATGCTAAAATTAATGTTAACTAGGATTAATAAATTATGTACAGTTAAAGTCACTGAAAGTTTACACCCTGCAGAATCTGCAAAATTATTTTTATCAAAAGTCCACTAGAGAATAGAATTTATAAAAATGACCTCGTTCAAAAGTTTACATACACTTGATTCTTGTTGTTACCTGAATGATCCACAGCTATGTGTTTTCCACAAATATGTAATTTCATTGTTGACTTTAATATCTTAAGTTTGAGCTTACTTTCAGACACATCATGGTTTATTTAATGTCACTGCTGTGCATGAGAAAGAATTGAGATTTTGATTTAGTAGAAAAATATAAATAAGTTTCCTAACAGAGAGATATCTGCTGGTGCAAATGCAAATGTCACATTGTGCATATGACGGTTTCCCAAGAGATTTTATTTTTTGCTTCTGTTGACAGATGTCACTGCAGTTCTCCTTGAATTAACCCATCACAGTTAGCTGGTATCTAATTCTTCTTGCCACTATATTTAAAAATGTATGCTCACGTGTCAAAGACATAATCATACATCATGTTAGCTGTGCTGAAAAAAGCCCTAATAGTGCATTCATGTGACACCTCTGCTGACAAAACAGCCTGTGGTTTCTCAAAGCGTTTGCACATTCACCTCAGCGGTTTTTGCTGAGTGTTCCCGTAGCGTTATCCCCCAGGGTGACTGATGAAAACGCCAGCCCTCTGCAAATTTCCCAAACGTGGGCACACCTTGTGACAAATCCAATGCTTCATGTAATGCATCAGCGATACAAAGGCAAACATATCAACTTTTAATCTTTGCCTGCATTTTGCTTCTGCCAAATTTCGGAGGGGCTCTTGATGTATTGCGCATGCCGCTGTAAGCTCCCGCTGACGGGAGAAACAGAGCGCGAGGAATAATAGACGCCATGGAACTTTTCAACTCCATGTGGAGTTGCAAATTCAAACTCTATTAGAGAAATGCATGTACGGTTGCATCAAATGTATCTACCATTAAAAATAGCAAGTGCAAATTTTAAAATGGTGATATTGGCCTTTTTTTTGGCAATTGCTACTGTATCCAACAGATAAAAGATAATAACTTTGTCTGAAAAAAAAAAAAAAATAAAAAAAAAAATATATATATATATATGAGTAGCAGTGCGATATGGCTGCACGTCAGCTAAATACAGCCATTTTGCACGACTTTGAGTGAGATATTGCATTCATACAACATTTCAACGGCACAAGTATGCAAATACATAACAAACAATAATTTTAAAACCCTATTTTGTGCAGAACTACTTAATTCTGCTACGGATTCAAATCTAAAGTTGACAGTTTCAACAGCTGAGCCCAAGCCTCTGTTGCTAATTTGAAAACGTCAATAGGAACTAGTAACAAAAGAACGTTTCAGCTTCACTGAAAGCTTATTGTATTGCTGTATTAAAAGCTCACTGTATTATGTTGCGTATTATGAGAGAGATGGACTGAGCGAGTGTGATTACCCGCATCTAATACAGCATTCATTCTTCAGCTCAGTCTCATATTCACAATAAAACATTGGTTTGAATGTCCGCTGAGGAAAGCGATATCTTAGTCATACTATCCTTTTAACTATTAAGGGATTTTCGATGACAGTGCTGCTTAGTACATTTGTTGGTTGCATTTTACAAGGGGCTGTAGAAAGGACAAAATAACTTCAGTGTTTACAACCCTGATTCAGTCTTGTTCAATATAAAAGCCTTTACTGCTAACTCACTCATAAAAACAATGTCTTGTTGCCAACTAATGGTGGAATAATGTAACTAAAATCACCAACACCGTTTCTCAATACTATATACTGTGCTATTATTAAATACTATAATATTTGTTGAATAAAAATATTGAATAAACAGCAACAGCCATCATAAACGTTGTTATACAATTCAGTACAAAGGCATCACTCTGATCTACAGCTTTAAAATTATGTAAAACATAATGTGATGAGATATTGCCCTCAACCAAAACTATTTGATCTGGCTGCTCTTGGTGGGTTCATGAGCACTGAACAAACGCTGATGCCCTGGAGCTCACATCTCCGAAAATATTAAATCAAATTTGTATTCAATCAAATTATTATCTTTATTAATAAACCACATATTTGAGGTCCAAACAAATACATTATTGCCTAAAAACGGTTAACACTACATTTTGTGACACAAAAACAGTATTACTTATCAAACTATAGTGAATTTGGGTTTCTGCTATGACACTTACTGCAAGAAATACTGAAATTAAAATGTCTTTTTCCCATATTTTGGCTTATTGCAGCTTTTATTTTGCTACTGTGTGAACTACAAGAAGAGAACAGAAGCATTTGTTTGCCTGACATTTTGCGTGTAATTCAATGACATCCAGACATTTGCAAGTGTCCAAATACTTTTGGCAGCACTGAAAATGAGAAGATTCCAGAATGAAGCACTGCTTGAAAAACATCTGACCTGGCAAATGCTCTCATAGATAGTTCTGCAATGGCAAATCTAACCAGAATTTCATTGCTGATTTCGCTGTGAGGGGTCTCCCACACCGCAGGGGATCCAGGGCTGTCCTGAAATCAGCATGAAAGATAATAATGAACGTATCTTAAAATACAAGCAAGTTCATTTTTTTAGGCAGCTACATAAGGTGCAGTTTGTCTCATTTTCAGATTTAAAGCATATTTGGGATTTGAAGTTGGGGAACCCGTTATTATAAAACTGAAGTTTTATATTAAGTTTTATATAAAGTTATTATTTTCTCTGAATTCTAAGTTTACATCTAGGAGTTTACATTTTACTTCTCTCTCTCTCTCTCTCTCTCTCTCTCTCTCTCTCTCTCTCTCTCTCTCTATGTATGTATACTATATATATATATATATATATATATATTAGAGTGGCCTCTAATATAGATAGCTCTCGAATTTGGTTCTCATAGTTTATCTGTATCATTTTCTTTTCTAAATTCAGACGTTAATGCAAAGCAGCTTCCTATTAGCATTTTATGACACGTCCCTGTTTAATATACACAACACCAACTGTGTTCCCCCATTCTGATTTTCCCTTCGCCTTCTAAAGACGAGCCAAACACATCTGCTTTTAATAGCATCACTGCTTCAGGCAGGTTACAACTGCAGCTATTTTGTCAAACCTAACAACAGTGAATCTAAATGAGTTGTGCTTTTTAATACTAGTTTTGACACTCACAACTATCAGTATTTTAAGCCTCTGCAGCCTTACAAGTCAAACTATAGCATTTCAGATAAGAATAATGTATTTCTACGTTTTTGTGAATGTCTGTTGGCAGCTAGTAAATAAGTCTACAAAACATGTAGGGTAGAGTACTGAATTTATATTTTAGTACAAAAAGCAAAATATATGAATGTGAACTTTATGTCATGGGACTGTAAGTGGGATTTTATAGTGTCTGTGTGCACATGTAGGTTATTTTATTTCACAACTCTGAAGTCATTTTTAGTGGCTTTGTCATGTTTGTTGGCCAACCGCCACATTTCATCAGAACTGCAAAGCATAAATGCATTTCCACACAGCTCGCAGTCTTCCAGAAAAAGTACTGTACTGTATATGCAATCCGTTCAAAATATGTTGGAGTCTTTGAAATCTGGAACCGTGTAAAATGCTATTCCTTTTTTGTTTGTTTGTCCGTTTTGTTGGCCGCTAACTGTGCATCCTACATAGTGTGCTTAAGCCTACTCATTATTGCATGCTAATTTGTTCACCCTACATTCCTTCCTGACAAAACACTAACATTTGTCCTGTGTTTCTTGCCAGTGATTGAAAGTATCATGCTCAATGAATCTATAAATACCACTGAAATATGATGGCTGTGAAGATCAAGCATATTTGTTATGTAGAAACCGCAGCCAACCTCAGACAGCAAAAAAAAAAAAAAAAACTGGAAAACAATTGGAGTTGCATATTTATGAGAATAGAAAGGAGCAATGCAAGTAAAGGTTACTTAGTAATTAGTCTCATGTGAATTGAACAATATGTAACATTTAGCCAAATAAATACACACAGTCTTCACCTTGGCAGAACTTAACTTTCAGTGATATTAGGATGCTGACTCTGATAATGAGGGACTTCGCTAAAGACCAGACTTCAGCACTATTGTTTTAATGAGCTTTGTGTGTTGATTATTTTTAACGAAAAAAGCGTATTCATCAGAGTGAGGTTAGCAGAAAATACAAAATGCACTCAAACGTACATGAGTCATATAGAATATTTGGTGGACTTTTTTTTTATATGTATGTACAGTTTAGGTCAAGTTTTGAATCTGTAAAATGTTAATTATTTGACCAAAATAAGAGGGATCATACAAAATGCATGTTATTTTTTTATTTAGTACTGATCTGAATAAGATTTCACATAAAATATGTTTACATATAGTTGACTTTAAAAAAATAATAATTGAATATATAACAATTGAACCAGTTCAAAAGGTATATACAAAGTACATGCACTTGATTCTTAATACTGTGTTGTTACCTGAATGATCAGTTGTTGTTGTTTTTTAGTTTTTGTTTAGTGATAGTTGTTCATGAGTCCCTTGTTTGTCCAGAACAGTTAAACTGCTCTCTGTTCTTCAAAAAAAGTATTCAGGTCCCACAAATTCTTTGGTTTTTCATCTTTTTTTGTGTGTATTTTTGAACCCTTTCCAACAATGACTGTATGATTTTGAGATCCATCTTTTCACACTGAGGACAACTGAGGGACTCATATGCAACTGTTACAGAAGGTTCAAATGCTCACTGATGCTCCAGAAGAAAAAAAAAAAAAAAACAACACATTAATTAAGAGCACATAATTATTTTGCATAACTGTCATTTAGTACTGCCCTTTAGAAGCTACAGAAGATACTTACATGTTTCCCAGAAGACAAAATAAGTTAAATGTACCCTGATCTTCAAATTCAAAAAGTTTTCACCCCTGGCTCTTAATGCATCGTGTTTCCTTCTGGAGCATCAGTGAGTGTTTGAACCTTCTGTAATAGTTGCATATGAGTCCCTCAGTTGAACTCAGTGTAAAAATATAGATCTTAAAAACATGCAGTCATTATTGGAAAGGATTCAAGTACACAAAAATGATGATTTCAGTGTCATCAGACTTTTGATTGACTGTATATTGTGGCTGATGAAATGGCTGGAGAAAAAAAATAAAAAAATAAATAAAAAGGTTATATAGGCTTACATTAAAGGAGGGATTGAAGCCATATCTAGACAGCAGAATATAATTGATAGTTTGAAGTCCCCTAGCAACTGCATAGCAACACACTGTTAACCACCCACAGCTCCTGTTTTCACACATATAGCCATTTCTGTAAGCTGCTTTTCTATTTGGAGGTCAAGCATGCACAAGAAACGTCAAATGTTTATCATCTCCATCTGTTAATTTAAATGACTTTAATAGTCTAATTAACAAGATGCTGAGACAAAAGTGCTGCTTTTTTTAATTTAAACTGGTGAAGAAGCTAACTATTTGTGTTAATATATAAACAAGGTCAACAGTTGATTTCTTCACTCACATGTGCTTTTTTTTTTTTTTTTTTTTTTTTTTATCTCAGTGTTTTAAAGAGTTTTAATGGCACTTCCATTTGGATGCGTGAATGTTACAGCAGCAATTAAAAACTGAAAGCCGTATGTAACATACAACAGTACACATTAAATATTGCCAGACATATTTTCAAACATTTTGGGATTAAAATAAGACTTAATTTGTTAACAAGCTAGGTGTCATAACATAACAAGTTAGAGTGATAATTTACAGCATATGAATGAATAGCAATGAATGAATGAGGTATTTATATAGCGCTTTATTGTGTATTGCTGTACACCCAAAGCGCTTTACAATCAAGTGGGGGATCTCTCCTCAACCACCACCAGTATTAATTTATATTAATATTATTAATAAGTGTTTTATTGATAATTTGTTAATTCATGTTAAATACAAATCTTTAAAAAAATAATTTATACTAAGATTTAGGAAAGATTTTTACATCTTTTTAAAGGAAGTCTCTCATGTGTGTTTATTTAATTAAAATGCAGTAAAAACAGTACTTAAAATAATTGTTTTCTATTTAAAAATATGCTTAAATGTAATTTATTCCTGTGATGCAATGCTGAATTTTCAGCATCATTACTCCAGTCCTCAGTGGCACATTATGCTTTAGAAAGCATTCATATATGATTTAGTGTTGCAGCTTCATATTTTCAGGTTCAAACAAAGTGCTTTTTATTTGAAATATATTGTGCATTTTAAATTTATTGTCACCATTTACTGTCTCTTTTTATGAATTTAATACATCCTAGTTTCATAAATGAATGAATGAATGAATCCAATCAATCTCATTTTCTCCTGCAACTTCAGAATTGTCGTACATTACTGTTTAACCTTTTTTTTTTTTTTTTTTGTAATAGTAGTTTCATCTTCCTTAGACGTTCACTTTGTAAACGCTTGGTCGGTACTTCTGCAGCGATGTAGGATGATTTTGAAGTTGCAGGTGAAAATGAGATGGGAGTTTTTCAGCCTACCCTAACTGTCTTGAACCGGAATACACAGAGTACATGCAGAGCTAGACAAGACGAGCATTTGAGGTTAAGAGGTATATAAATTGTCATTTTTTTTTAGAAAATAATCATTCATTTTACTAGATAAGACCCTTCTTTCTCTGCTGGGATCATTTAGAGCCCTTTGAAGCTGTATTCAAACTGCATTTTGGAAGTTCAAACTCGTAGGCACCATAGAAGTCCGCTACAGTGAGGGAAAAAAAAAAAAAAAAGATCCCCTGCTGATTTTGTATGTTTACCCACTGACAAATAAATGATCAGTCTATAATTTTGATAGTAGGTTTATTTTAACAGTGAGAGACAGAAGAACAACAAAAAAAATCCAGAAAAATGCATTTCATAAAAAGTTATAAATTGATTTGCATTTTAATGAGTGAAAAATTATTTCGCAAAACATGACAGCAAAAACGCTAGTTGGCAATCACAGAGGTCAGACGTTTCTTGTAGTTGGCCACCAGGTTTGCACACATCTCAGGAGGGATTTTGTCCCACTCCTCTTTGCAGATCCTCTCCAAGTCATTAAGGTTTCAAAGCTGACGTTTGGCAAATTGAACCTTCAGCTCCCTCCACAGATTTTCTATGGGATTAGGGTCTGAAGACTAGGCCACTCCAGGACCTTAATGTACTTCTTCTTGAGCCACTCCTTTGTTGCCTTGGTCGTGTGTTTTGGGTCATTGTCATGCTGGAATACCCACCCACAACCCATTTTCAATGATCCCATCCATCGCTTCTTTGATGCGGTACAATTGTCCTGTCCCCTTAGCAGAAATACACCCCCAAAGCATAATGCTTCCACCTCCATGTTTGAGGGTGGGGATAGTGTTCTTGGGTGGTGAGTTGAGTTGATGCCAAAGAGCTAGATTTGGTCTCATCTGACCACAACACTTTCACCCAGTTCTCTTCTGAATCATTCTGATGTTCACTGGCAAACTTCAGACAGGCCTGTATATGTACCTTCTTGAGTAGGGGGACCTTGCAGGCGATGCAGGATTTCAGTCCTTCACAGCATAGTGTGTTACCAATTGTTTTCTTGGTGAATATGGTCCCAGCTGCCTTGAGATCATTGACAAGATCCTCCTGTGTAGTTCTGGGCGGATTCCTCATCATTCTCATGATCATTGAAACTCCATGAGGTGGGATCTTGCATGGAGTCCCAGACCTAGGGAGATTGAGTTATTTTGAGTTTCTTCCATTCTCACCAAGCTGCTTGGCAATGGTCTTGTAGCCCATTCCAGCCTTGTGTAGATCTACAATCTTGTCCCTGACATCCTTGGATAGCTCTTTGGTCTTGGCCATAGTGGAGAGTTTGGAATCTGATTGATTGATTGCTTCTGTGGACAAGTGTCTTTTATGCAGGTAACAAACTGAGATTAGGAGCACTACCTTTAAGAAAGTGCTTCTAATCTCAGCTCGTTACCTGTATAAAAGACACCTGGGAGCCAGAAATCTTGCTGATTGATGGGGGGTCAAATCATTATTTTACTCATTAAAATCCAAATCAATTTATAACTTTTTAAACATATTTTTCTGTTTGTTGTTGTTGTTCTGTCTCTCACTGTTCAAATAAACTTACAGACTGATAATTACTTTGACAGTGGGCAAACGTACACAATTAGCAGGGGATCTTTTTTTTCCCACTCACTGTATATGGACAGAAATCCTGAAATGTTTTCCCCAAAAACCAATTTCTTTACAACTGAATAAAGAAAGACATGAACATCTTTGATGACAAGGGGGTGAGTAAATGATCTGTAAATGTTCGTTCTGGAAGTAAACCTCCTTTAAGTTCCTAATGTTAAACTTTCGTGTTACACACTGACATACAGGAATTGACCTCATCTTAACCAACCCAGCTCTGGCAGTTCTGCCATTTAAAGAGTAACGTTTTTAAGAGCGAGTTTTCAGCACAGCCTTATCATTAAACACGAGCAGGCCTTTGATCGCTGCTCTGGGATCAGGGAGTTAAGAATCAAAGCGGTACGGCAAAACCTCCTCATCTGTTCCAGTCAGGCTGTGGTGGATGACAGACCCAGATACATCCACAGGCCTCCAGCCGCACTGATTTTCAGTACATCACAGAAAGCGGTTCACTCGATCTGCCGCCGAGACTAATGTGGACGCTCGTTAGGTTCGAGTCTGTGACACCAGTGACCCCTCTGGCCTTCTGCTGCTGTCCTCGTTATACCGACGAGGAGCATGATGCCATTATGTCAGTCTGTGTCAGCGGTGCTAAATAAGGGTCTCGGGGGCCTGGTTCAGTCTGGAGACTCAATATCTGCAAGTGTGGCGAAGCTAAGACATGTGAAACTGACAAAGACAACGCTTGAAGATGTAATATGGCTGGGGAAGTTGTCAAAATGGCTGTATTTCAATAACTCAGAGGTCCTAATGGACAAATATGTGTCTCTAGCAGTGTTTTTTTTTTTTTTTTTGGCTTCGGTCAAATGGAGATTTTTATTTTTTATTTTTTTTAATTAGGGGAAGTTGTATAATTACAATTTCTGTTCACCAAAACATTACATTACATTTTAGCAATTTCATAAAATTATTTGTACTTCATAATTGTTTAAAATAACGATGGAGATTTTCAGTAACTTTTTTTTTTTTGTTTGTTTTGTTTTGTTTTGTTTTTTTTTTCCCTTGGGGGGAAAAAAAAAAAAAAAAAAACCTGCCATAAGAAATATTCACAAGAATAAAAAAAAAAAAAATGTGACACCCAGTTTATTCATTATCTATCTATCTATCTATCTATCTATCTATCTATCTATAGCATGTAATAGGCTGATTCCATTGTGGAAACTTGCTTACTTTTTATTTTATACTATTATTTTATTTTTGTGCTTCATAATTGTTTACAATAGTCTGTAATAGGCATATTCTATTGTGGAAACTTGCTTTTTATTTTATTTATTTATTTTAATGTTTTATTTTATTTTATTCATTTTTGCATTTCATAATTGTTTAAAATAACCTGTAATAGGCTGATTTAATGTAAAAACTTACTTACTTATGACGTATTTATTTATTCAATTTTTGTAACTTTTTTTTTTTTTTTGTGCTACATAATTGTTTAAAACAGCCTGTTATAGTCTGATTCCATAATGACAACTTATTCTGTGTTGACCTTTTTACATTTTTGCTGTTTAGTAAAGCATTTTGTGCTTCATACTTCTTTGAAATATCCTATAAAAGGCTGATTCAATTTTGATAAGTTATGTTGAAAAAAGAAAAATTGTTTCTTTTTTTTTCCTGCGCAGTAACAATGGAAAATTCAGTAACTTTGCTTTTTTGAAAAATAAACCTGCCATAAGAAATCTTTGCAAGAATAAAAAATGTGACACTCAGTCTACTCTTTATATATATTTAGCACAGGACTAGCAGTGAATACGTTTCATTAGCTACCTCTATAAAAACCTCACTGTGACGAGTGACACATACAAGTACATATTTGTACTATTGCAGATTCACAGCTGATCTTTATTTGTGTTTTTTAGGCCACAACACAATGGGGACAAAACAATATGGCCATGATAAATTGTATAGACTTAAAGTGGCTGTACTTGGTAAAACAGGAGATACAGCTTGTGATTCAGCCATGACTGCTCTCTGACCAGATACTCACAAAAAGTCCACTTTTATGAATGGTCAAATGGATTCAGTTTTTGAGCTTTATGAAATGATCAAAACACTCAGGAAACTTCACAAACTACATCTGAACTTGTAGCATAGTTCAGACATAGCTCATGAAACTTAATAGTTATTTTTTTTCTTCTTCCCTAAAGTGTATTTCAAACTCCATCAGCTGCTCATAGACCGTGTGTGTTTGTTTGATATATACAGTAATTATAAGATTTTTGTTTGCAATATAACACAGTAAAAAACATTTATTAAAACTAATAATAATATAAAACTTATAATTACCAATAGAATGTAAAAGTAGCATTTTATGTGGTCTACTTATAATTTTTATCAGCGTATACAGCGCCGCTTGAAAGTTTGTGAACCCTTAACAATTTTCTATATTTCTGCATAAATATGACCCAAAACATCAGATTTTCATATAAGTCCTGAAAGTAGACAAAAATAACTCAATTAAAAAAGTTAAATAAAATATGTGCTTTGTCATTTATTTATTGATAAAAATGATCAGTGTTGCATATCTGTGCGGTGCAAAAGTAAGTGAATCTTTGCTTTCAGTATCTGGTGTGCCCCCCTTTTGCTGCAGTAACTGAAGGTAAAGTTTCTTGTAAATGCTAAATAGTCCTGTGCGACAACATGTAGGAGTTTTAGCCCATTCCTTAGTGCAGAAACACTTAAACTTTGTGATGTGTGTCTTGACTCACATTTTCTTGAGACTCTTAAACAGGTGTTCTGTCATTTCCCTGGTATAATTTGCTGGTATAATTCAGAATTTATTGCTCTATCAATGAGGGCAGGTTGTCCTGGCCAAGATGCAGCAAAACAGGCCCAAGCCATGGTACTACCACCACCATGTTTCACAGATGGGATAGGATTCTTAAGCTGGAATGCAGTGTTATTTTCTCTGAAAATAATAGCTCCTCATTTAAACCAATAAGTTAAATTTTGGTTTCATCCATCCATTAAACCATTCTCCAGTAGTCCTCTGGCTTGTTCACATGATCTTCAGCAAGCAATTTTCTTTTTGGCGAACAGTGGCTTTCTTCTTGCAACTCTGCCATGTGCACCATTGGTTGCTCAGTGTTCTCCTGATGGTGGACTCATGAACGTTAATATTAGCCAATATGAGAAAGATCTTTAGTTGCTTAGAAGTTACTTAGAAGTTACCCTGGGAACTTTTGCAACCTCACAGACTATTACACATTCTGCTTTGGAGTGATCTTTGTTGGTCGACCACTTCTCAGGAAGATAACAGTGGTCTTGAATTTACTCCATTTGTACACAGTCTGTGAATTTTGGTGGTGTCCAAACTCTTTAGAGAGTTTTGTAACCTATTCTAACCTGATGAGCAACATCAATTCTTTTTCCGAGGTCCTCAGTTATCTCCTTTGTTCGTGACATGATACACTTCAACAAACGTGATCAGACTTTGATAGATCCCTGTTCTTTGAATAAAACAGGTCACATACTGACATTTGTTAGTCATTGCATTGACTGAAAACACATCTGCACAGATGGACTCTAATTTCACCTGTAAATTAACTGCTAATCCAAGAGATTCACATACTTTTGCACCACACAGATATGTAACACTGGATTATTTTTCTCAATAAATAAATGACAAAGAAAATATTTTTCTTTCACTTGTTTGATTGAGTGCTCTTTGTCTACTTTCAGGACTTACATGAAAATCTGATTATGTTTTGGGTCATATTTATGCAGAAATATAAAAAATGGCTGCACTGCATATACTGTATGAATTGTTTTTAATATATAGTTTGTATGGTTATAGTCTAAAACCTATACTGCCAAACAGTGTTTAAGTCACAATATAGTTCTTGATCACCTTTTTTTTTTTAACTCCAACAGACCCAAGATAAAGGTCTGTTTCATATTAAGGCATTAATGTTTAGTATTATTTTTAAAGGCACCATCCTTCAATGACAGCCTCTTTGCCAAAATCTGCAATTATGTTGTGACAGGATCATAAAACAACTTGTGATGCACAAAATGCATTGTTAGTTTTACTCCTATCTCTTCTGCATTTATTATATGACTGGACGGGCTCAGTTTTTGACACGTGGGCCGCCGTGTGTTAATGTTTCAGCGCTCTGATGTCAGATTGAAGTATGAGTCATATTTTTCCATGCTCTTTTTGGACCGGGGAGAAAGTTTTGACTTCTGAAACGTACAGTATGCATTCACAGTAGACTCTAAATGATCTCTTTTATCTCCGAAGATCAAGGAAAACTGTAATTCCTCATGAAACGTGCCCTTTAATTCGAGAGTGTCCTTTCTCTTTGCGTTATTGGAGATAGGCGATCAATTTGAGAGCGATCTTATGAATGTTTAACTGGCCCGTTTGATGAGGTATGATCGCATCCAATATCTGGTCAATTATAGCGCTACGAGCCGATCATATTGTTGATTCTTTTTTAAGCTATTCAGATGTGCTCAATTACGATCCGGCTAATGCGATGTGACGTGTGAATGTGTCTGGAGTCAAATACATCGTATAGTAGCAGGAAACAGAGTCAAGTTTTTAAAGGGAGATAAATGGATGTTGTTATGTCTGACAATCAAGCCCGTGGTCCCCCTGGTGCTGTGTCAACATTGATTTAACGCAAGGCGAAATGTCCTGATTATGTAAAACCAATGTGAAAAGCTGGTGCTATTTATAAACACAGTGCACATCATCACACATCATGGCAGGGAGAGACTAGACAAGGAAGGGGGTTGTGTCAAATAAGCCGGTGGGAGGAAAGATCGGCCAGGCCTGAATCCCCGTATCCATCGCCATGGTGATAAGCATCGCATTCCAGACGACCAAGGTGCCCAGCGCAGCTGCGTATTTGCATAATCAAATGATAGCCTGATGAGAGGAAATTGCAAGACAAACAATAATGCAATCGAGGATGGTAAAGTAATCACCAGGCGGATGAGCTTGACCTTTGGCGCTGCTTTTTTTTTTTTTTTTAATCCCCCTTTCTCTCAAAATTACCCGTTCATCCTGCGTGAATTGAATGCAGTGAGTTTAAAATGCATTAAAGTTTGTATTTCGAGGTGTTGTTAATGAGTGTCTTCTTAGGAACGGAGGAAATGATATACATTTATAATGCATGACAATATAATGAAACTAGCTGGGTGAAACTTATGAGAGTGCTTCCAGGTCACATTTCAGTAATTCTACATTTTGCGTACATTAAAGATTCTATATATACACTGCAAAAAAAAAAAAAAAAAAACACAAAAAAAGGCTTTTCTTACTTAGATTTTTTTGTCTTGTTTCCAGCCGAGATATCTAGAAGGATTTTCTAGAAAAAGTAAAAATTATTGTCCATGTTTTCAGAAAAAGTCAAAATTAAGTTAGTTTTTGCTTAGACATATAAAATTAATCTTATTTCAAACTGAAAACCATTATTTTGCGTACCCCATTGGCAGATTATTTTGCTTGTTTTGAGCAAAAACTCAACTGATTTTTACTGAAAATCCTATTCATTTAAGAATTCTTAGATTTCTTAGTCTCTCTCTCTCTGTGTGTGTCTCTGTCTGTCTGTCTAAACAGTAAAACATTTATAATTATTATTTTATAAATCTCTTAATAAAAATTAAAAAATCATAGACAAAATACAAGTAATATTAAAAATAAAAATAGTATGTATTTTTCTTATGATTACAAATATTTTATTTCTGTATGTTGTATTATATATATATATGTATATATATATATATATATATATATATATATATATATATAATATTATTATTATTATTATTATTATTATTTTTTATTTTTTTTTATTTATTTATTTTTTTTCCCTATTACTCATGTACTACATGTGATTATTAGCCCTGACACAGCGGTATCCTTTTAACTAGATGCAGGTCAAGTTCACCCAGACTGACTGATGTAACCCAGCAGGAACATCTGGTGGATTTTCTTCAAGGTTAAGTAGCTCTGCTCCTTCATAGCATCCAATTAAAACACCTTTTGCTGGGTTAATGCACAAAACCTACATCCAACAAGATAATTACATTACTGCATGCTTATTAAAAGATAATCACACGTATTACACTAATTACAATTAAAGTCACTCCAGACAATTATTCATTTTAAGATTCAAGTGTGCAAAGCTGAACATGCATGTTATGCATTATATATCATTTTAGATGGATTTCATTTCATTTGGATCAAACCATTTTATTCATAGAATGAAATATAAACAGCCTGCGGAATGATAAGTTTATATGTATTGAAATATCCCGATGTTCTCTCGTTGCCTGCTGATTTTCCATTCATCTTCCGTTTTTATGAGGTCACAGGCAAGTATCATTGGTGATTAAGATAGAGACGGAGCTCTGAATGTGCCTTTCCTATTTTATCTGATGGTTATAACTGTGTACATTGCGGATGACTTGGCTGCAATGCCTGCTAAGAGGTTTTGAAGGTCAGTTGTGTTCTCAAATGTAGATGAAGCACTCATCATTTTTATTGACAGACCCAAAATGACTTAGATTTTTTTTTTTTTTTATCCCTCCTATCTATTGCCTTTCAAAATACGTCCTGCCAAATTTTCTTCACTTACACGTCTGAAAAGTTAAGCCACTGGAGGCTACACACAACTTGCAATTTCACTTAACTTAATGGGGCTTTTAAAATCATACTGGTGGTTATGATCTAATAAACAACTTTAAAACCTTGATTCAATTTTCTCTACAACCCATTTACATTTCATTACGAAATAAGCCAATGATTTAGGACTGCAATTTTGAGGCAATATACAGGAAAATTTATATTCACACGGGGGGCAAAAAAGCTGAGCCTTAGAAACTGCAGACTGAAGTGTTTGGGGTTGTCCACCACGCTTGGGAAAATTGCATTTAAAATGCCACAAGATGCTGTGCAGCTGCACAATTCTGCATGCATCCATGCTAGACCAGGTGGGAAAACTCACTTCAGAAGTCAATAGTACACTTGAACTGAGTTTACCAAACGCTCAAACATGTAATCGCAAACTTAAGCCACACTTGAAACGTTTCATTTCATCAGATAGGCCTGTAAATGTAAGAAAGCATTATTATGGATTATGGACTCACATTCTCGTGTTTGCATTTCTGTTTGCAGCTGTGTTCAATTGCACATGTAAGTGATTTCACTCGCAGTCGTACAGTCACTCAGTGTGATGGCCAATCGTCACAGCTTTTTCCTGCCTTTTTACTGTCATCTCCTTTTTTAGCCAAATGCATCGGGTGGACTGTGATTTTAAAGTTCCCAGCTTCTGAATTGCTGCTTGACATATTGTACACTTTGGCTCAGAGGGGCATAGTTTAAGGGGGTCATCGCTGACGCACTAATGACAAGGTCGCATTTGATTTGCCTCACAAGTCCTGGCTCTAGACATGGTACTGTTTTGAGGGCCTATGGAGAAATGAAGTACGGTTTCGTTCATTAATCCTTTGATTGGCAAGCTTTGTGCTGAATGAAAATTGAATTAGAGAACTACTACAATCAGTGCAGTGAAATATATTGGATTTTGTGAACAGGAACTCTGAATGTTTCTTTCAAAGCTAAGTTTAGGGTCGGTAAGATTTCGTAATGAAAGGAGTCTCATAGCCATCAAGGCTGTACTTATTTTATCAGAAAAATACAGTTAAAACTGTAATACTGTGAAATCTTTTCGCAATTCAAAATAATGGTTTGCTATTTGAATATAAATTAAAATTAATTTTATTCCTGAGATGTAAAGCGAAGTTTTCAGCATCATTACTCCAGTCTACAGAATCATATGTCATAAATGCTAATTTACTGCTCAGGAAACCCTTTCTTATAGAGGGTTTGCACTTACATTACAATTTGGTTAGTTACCGAAAGCGTGGCCTTGCGATACTCGGATGGAAACAACAGCATGGATTGCACAGATAATGTACTGCTGAATACTTTGTTCTGCTAATTTATGCTGCGTAAACCGTGGAAAAAAATGTGTGGAAGCTGCTAAATCATATAGAGAAGGACTTAGTAAACAGGAAAGGGCACAATATTTTGACAAACTAAAGCTAGTAGGTGGTAGATACTACAAGCAGTAAGATATTAGCCTAATATTTCACCTGCCTGACCGGAAATTATAAGAACAAACACAACTGTTGTCAAGATTCTTGCCCTAGAAATTCTGGTTCAATTTGGCCAACCACAAAACTATGGAAGCAGATTAGACTCAATTATAACTCACACAAAAGACACAATGCACACATCCGTATACTAATTCACATGCATGAAACCCAATTCATGCGCAAAAAAAAAAAAAAAAAAAAAAAAAAATATATATATATATATATTCACAAAAACCAATCACATGCACAAAAGAAGAATTTATATTCATAAAATACGATTCACAAATGCAAAACACAATTCACAGATGTACAACTGTGTACAAAAATTTGGAATGTTTAAAATTCACGAGTGTATCACGGACTGTGAATATGTGAATCACATTTTTTGCATGTGTATTTCTGAGACTTGCGTGTGTGTTTTTGAGACTTTCCTAGCAGCGGCTCACTCGTACTCTTTAGCCAATCAGATTTGAGCCTGTTGATCGACCAATCATAACCCGCTGTGGGCGTGCGTTCCTGTATGTTACGTCATCAGTGCGAGTCCATAGTTTCAGTTACGATTCATCAGAAGTTTGTGCTGTCGATCATCTCATTTAAGGTAACTAGCTAGTAAATATGAATTGTTTCATCTTGCATGCTTAAAATTTGAAGGAAAAACAGTCATTTAGATACTTCTTACATAACCAGTGTAAGCCAGTGGCTGCAATGAAAACAGTGTTGGCAAAAAATTTATTAGCCTTTCAATTCAATTGCTATGATTTTGTTCAACAACACTAGGTGGCCACTGCCCAGTCTAGCTTCCACTTAGCACTGACCCTGCCTTTATCATCATAGCTTTATGTAATGATGAATAGACCTCACGAGAACTCAGTGTATGAATAATGGTGTGTTTGTATTAACCATTTGTGCAACTGGATGCAGAGTTTAATACATGCTAAATGTTTTCCTTGCATTTTTCAGGATTTTTAATGCTTTGGAACAACATCTGGATGACAGTTACAGACCACTTCATTCACATTAATCTTTAACTCTCTTGTGTACTTTACATTTATGCATTAATTTATTAATGTAATCAACATTCCTTTACTTATTCTTTCATATTATATTACTATGATTAACCATTGTTAATGTTTATTTTTATGTTGAGTTGTGATGTAAAAATCTTTGAGATTACAATACACAAGATAATGTTGGTAAGCATTTCCAAGTATTTGGTTGGAAATTGTGAATTTTCTCCGGAAAAAGCCGAACTTCTGGAGGCACGCCGTGGGCGGAGCTAAGTTCGACGGCCACTTGCGCTGGGATTGCCAATAAAACTGACATTTGATGTTGTTTCACTTACCATCTGCAGTTCTGAATCATTACCGGGATCTTTTATAGCTGGGACCGCTCCACCTTTCAGTATCAAACAATGTGCAAATCCAGTGTCGAACTGGTCCTTGTAGGCTATATGAAACATTCACTTGCTAAACTCCATTGCTTCCCCGGAAAAAGGAACTGCATCCACTGTTCACGTAACGCTGGGTTCTTCAGGAAGCTGAGTAAAGTTATCTTTGCCTTACAACCATAACCACACTTCTTTACAGACATTCTTCCCGAGTGAATCCCTTAAAGATTGCAGCCGAATGAAGCACGTTGATGGCGTGCTCTTTCTCACGGTCTGACCGATGTTATCGCGAGCGCCACGGACGCGCTTTTCCGGGAGAAATGCTCATATAAGGAGTTCCACTACCAGATTACGTCATTAATGCCACGATCGAAAAAAAAATCAGCCGAAACTTGTACCAACCCGGAAGTAAGATTTTCGGCAAAGAAGTTCTCTGTCATTTGTCCAAATAATTTTTTTAAACTTTGGCCATGTTTAGCATGAGAATCCAACTCTTTAACATTGTAAACAACTCTGAATATACGAAACACCGTTGTACCCCCCCTTTAATAAATTAATAAACATACAGCAACTGTAACAGCCGACTTGGAACTATGGACTCGCGCTGATGACGTAACATACAGGAAGGCACGCCCACAGGGGTTTATGATTGGTCGATCGACAGGCTCAAATCTGATTGGCTAAACAGTACGAGTGACCCGAGTGGGAGGAGATCGCTGCTAGGAAAGTCTCAAAAACACACACGCAAGTCTCAGAAATACATACGCAAAAAATTCACATTCACAGTCTGTGAATTTTAAACATTCCAAATTTTTGTACACAGTTGTATATCTGTGAATTGTGTTTTGTATTTGTGAAATGTAATTTATGAATATAAATTCTTATTTTGTGCATGTGAATTGTTTTTTGTGAAAATATATTTTGTGCACGTGAATTGGGTTTCATGCATGTGAATTGGTATACACATGTGTGCATTGTGTCTTTTGTGTGAATTATAATTGAGTCGAATCTTCTTCCATACAAAACGTCTTTTGTTCCTTAGACAGTTTTTTGCACCCTTCTATTTGATTTGTTATAACTTTTGGCATTTCTATATAGTACTCCAAATGTTTTCCTGGTCTGACTCAATTAGTACAGCCTAAAGCATGACAATAACTTGCAATTTTCAGCAGCAATGATCAACAAAATATGCGAGTTTCGTTCAGTTCAGCGTCATTGTTTACATTCAGGAATGTACCCAAATAGAGAATCTGTATTAGGAAAGTCATAAAAACTAATGACATGGACATGGTTAGCCGCTTGCTAGCCGTAGCCTGTTACATTAGTATGTAAAATTTCACTTACCACATAAACTGAGTAAGGAGAGATGACTGATAGGACGATGGGGAATGATTTGCAGATCCTGAGCACAGCTGACAAACATCCAGTCTTGCAAAAGGTGTGGTAAGTACTGCCTTTCTGTAGTTTAAACAGAGTAAGTCTGATGCATATTAATTCATCTGTTGCGAAAAAAAAAAAAAAAAAATCGCAAAACAATATGAAATGAAATCTTCAAGCAGCGAGGATAATTTTGTTGTCTACTCTCAAAAAGAAAGGACATATTGGGTCCATCCAATTATAGAATATAGAGAGGAATGAGAGAATACTTTTTATGCTCACCTCCTTATTAATGAGCTGCGGGATTATCAAAGTTATTCAAAGTTTACTTCAGGATGTCTGTAAACTTTGATGCTTTGCTAGTGTTACTGGAGCCACATATTATTATAAAGACCACTAGTTTCTGTGCACTCAGTGTACAAGGACCTTTAGATCTCCAATCTCAATAGCCAATCTCAAAAGTGAAAGTAAAAAGCAAACGCACATTCAGAAGTGACTTCAGTGTCCGTAATAGCGGCTCACTGATGCTTGCCATTTGTATACAGTATAATTACCCGATATAATTGCGAGAGAAAACAATATATTTTTACTCCCATATCATATTTATTCCTTTTAGGGGTTTTGTAGTGCATATCATTTCCTTTCTTAACACTATAAAGATACAATTTAAAAGAATACCATATATATGAAACATTTTAAAGTCCCCATGAAATCAAAATTTAATTTTTTTGGCTTTTAGTATGAATGTGTTAGTCTTACGGTTATCTATAAGCTAGTATGCTCCTAAACAATAACACAGTTTGCATTTAGTAGATATAAGCATTCAAAATTTACAGTCTCTAACTTTCACCATGTCAGGTTTTGGGACTCTTTTTGTTGTGTTTTGATTTGGTGTAGTCCTGTTTGTCTTTGGTTCCTTCCACTTCCTGTTTGCCCTTATTTGGTTTTGTTCCTGTCTCCACCCCTAATTAAGTCATTATCAGTTAAGTGCCTTCACCTGTCTGTGTCTTGTTAACCACCCTATTTAAGTTAGATTCTGTTCATTGTTTGATTGTCCGTTCTCGTCGTTGTGTGCGTGTCTCCTTGCCCGTCTCCTGTTGGATTTATTTGTGGATTTAATTATTAAAAGACTTGTTTTGTATCTGAGCTCGACCTCGTACTCCTCGTTTGTCCTCCCATACACGACACCTGACAGAAGAACGGACCAAAACAGTATTTCTGCCTGTTTTACCCCCGTCTTTTGTTTTCGCTTTTGTCCAGTGTTTTATTTTGAGGTTTTTTTTTTCACCATGAACCCCCTGTGCCGTCCTGAATACCTCCTTCTCCTGCTGAAGCAGGGGAAAAGCTCGCTCGAGGACCATACAAGACTGTTTATATCCCTCGCAAACTATACCAGCTATGCGGACGACGTGCTCTGCGCATTCTACGATGCCAGCCTTAACACCGCGTGCAGAGCACTGTCGTCCGAAGATGGTCCTCGAGCGGACTTCGCCACCTTCGTAGAGTGGACGCTGGCGAGAAACGGATCCCCCCTCACCATCTGCCCCGAGGAGGACCTCGCCAGTACCACTCCGGACCCAGAGCCCAGCCCACCATCACCCGTGACGGAGCTGCCCGAGCCCACCGCAGACGGAGAGCCAGAGCCTGCCGCGATCATTGAGCCATCACCACCGGAGGTGACAGAGCGGACGATCGTCCCGGAGCCAGAGCCTACAACGTCTGACCAGGTGCGAGAGCCGACAACTGTGGAGATTGCGGGGGCTACGGAAAGCCCCGCCCACGCCGCCACTGCTGGGGGTGAGCTATACCTGGACTCAGGGGAATTACATGACTTGGACACTGGTTTATCTATCTCCCTTCCGTCATCCTCTGAACACTTGAACGAACAAAAAATCCCACCCAGCCTCCCTCTCCCGCCTCCTCTCATTGACTGTTTTCCTGCCTCAACGCCCAATCCACTGGATCTCGTCAGTCCCGCCGCTCACCCTCAGCTCACCATCTGTGGCGTAGGCTCACCGCGGGTCTGCCCATCTCCAGCTCTGTTGGCGTTGAGTCCGGAGGATCCCTCATCTCCAGCCTCCGATCCTTGGACTCCGCCTCGGCTCTCCGACCCTGCGGCTGCACCATGGCACCTAGCTCCCTCATCTTCACCGTCGCCTGTCGCTCCACCGGGCTCCCTCGTCCCTATGGCTCCGCCCCGGTCAGTCGTCACCCTGCCATCGCCTCTGGACTCCACTCCTCCGGCTGCGCCTCGTCGCTCCGTCCTTCTGGCTCGGCTGGACTCCTCCTTCCCTCCAGCTCAGCCTCGGTCCTCGATCGCTCCGGCTACGCTGCGGCTCTCCCGATCTCCGCCTCCGCCTCGGTCGCAGGTGCCACCTGTTCCGCCTTGGCCCTCCGGATCCTCAGCGTCGCCCTGGATCATCGGCTCTCCGTCTCTGCCTCGGGCTCCACCTGCTCCGCCACCGTCGGTCGGCCCCATGGAGTCGTCAGCCCTTCCTCCACCATGGCTCCTCCCTCCGTCGGCTCCGCCGTGGGCTACCGTCACAGCTGGGATCTGGGTTCCCCCTGGCTCCTCCTGCTTCAGCTCCCTCCTGTCTTCTCCCTGGCTTCTCCCTCCGGCTGATCCACCCTGGACCCTCCTGTTGTCTCCCTGGCTCCTCCCTCCTGCTGATCCACCCTGGACACTCCTGTCGTCTCCCTGGCTCCTCCCTCCTGCTGATCCACCCTGGACACTCCTGTCGTCTCCCTGGCTCCTCCCTCCATCATCTCCTCCCTGGACTCTCTTTGTTCTCCTCCTCCCGGATGTCCGTCCCCCTCCTGAGCCCCCACCCAAGCCCCCCCATGTTTCTGTTTTCGGCGCGAGGTCGCGCCTTCCGGGAGGGGGGGAGTTATGTCAGGTTTTGGGACTCTTTTTGTTGTGTTTTGATTTGGTGTAGGCCTGTTTGTCTTTGGTTCCTTCCACTTCCTGTTTGCCCTTATTTGGTTTTGTTCCTGTCTCCACCCTTAATTAAGTCATTATCAGTTAAGTGCCTTCACCTGTCTGTGTCTTGTTAACCACCCTATTTAAGTTAGATTCTGTTCATTGTTTGATTGTCCGTTCTCGTCGTTGTGTGCGTGTCTCCTTGCCCGTCTCCTGTTGGATTTATTTGTGGATTTAATTATTAAAAGACTTGTTTTGTATCTGAGCTCGACCTCGTACTCCTCGTTTGTCCTCCCATACACGACACCTGATACACCAATATGGATCAGCGATTTTGATGACATCACCCTGCACGAAGTTTGATGAGAAGCTGTTCTTATCAAACTTTGTCCAATCAAATGCTCTCTGGAATCCGAAGTGCCCCGCCCTCTACACTATAATGCCAAAAACAGCTCAGGCCCAAGCTGTGATATAACCAAAACGCTACTGGCCATTTAACAAAAGGGGGCGGGGCTGTTTGATATGTCCTGCCCTGTCTTTCTGTTTCAGTTGAAACTGTCAACACATGTAATAATGCTGCATGTTTCAAAGCACTTCAGTGGAGCTTTTAACATTATACATATCTTTACTGTCACATTATACTAACACTCTTTAATCCATTAATTAAAGAGTGCCATTAATCAGGGAAACAGTCACACCAGAACTCAAGCAATTAGTTGTTGAAAAAGCAGGTTTCTACACATTGCTTAGCTAAGCAATGTGTAGAATGTCTCTGCAGAATGTCTCTGCATTTTAAACCATCACAAAAGATGCAGTTTTAACCTCTAACAAATGGCACACTTCACCTTTATTGTAATGCTCGGGATTTGAAATGATAATTGAGATGTTGATTATCAAAGAACGGCGAAGCGTTTCTGTCAAAAAGAAATTTCTCATCACAAGATTGCAAAATCGCTACGGTGTTAGTGAAGTGGGAAATTGCTTAAAGACCATCTTTTCATAAGTTGCCTCTGTTTTGGTAGTAATAAAAAAATACAGTCTGTAATAAATTTTTACAAAGATTACTCTCAATAGACAGATGTATTCCTAAGCACACCAATTAAGAGGTAATGATGCATTGCATTCGGATTTAAAAATAAAACATTGCAAAGGCATACAGACCACCCGAGTGTGACAGATGAACAGTTCTAGTTGTGCAAAAGAAATATTTGGTTGTGTTTAAGGCCGTTCTGTATTCCACAGAAACATTTCCTGCATGCAATTCAAATAAGACTTTGTTTAGGCCTGCAGAACAAATCAATAGTGTTGTTGCAGCACCTGTCATTCCCCGGAGTTGGCTTTACCACAGTTAAATAAGTAAAGATAACCGCCTCGCCCCGGATCCGAGTAAGGAGGTGCAGCGGGGCTGGAGCTGCTTAATCACATCTTTCTCAGGTAATCATTGATTGCCCTTATCTTAAAGGGAAAATTCCCAACCTCCTTTGAGTCCTTAATGAACACTGGTAGCGATATTAAATGAGCTCGGCCACTAAGCTCAGAGGCACTGGCTTAATCTCAGGGCTGTGGGCTAAACGCTGCTACTATCAGCTGCAGGTAGCTTTGCCCAGATATGTCAATTTAGCATGCTAGCACAACGGGAGGCGAATCAATACTGATATGACTGTACCTAGAATTATGATGAGCTCTTCTCAGAAATTGTTTTGCTTTCATGTGAAGCTCATAGAGATGTGATAAACAAAAAAATAAAAAGTGGATGACTCACAGTGAGTGTGCTATATTGTGTCATTATTATCTTAGAGTATAAAATTATACATAATTGCATTCATGTTTTTGCATCTTTTAGATATATTTACAATTACGAAAGTTGTTGCTCAGAGCCATGCAGCGGCGAAAATCGAATGCATTTCATCACTGTTCAAGATGATTGGTTGATTTGTTGCTGGAAATTATTGTGTATCATTGAATGTAAATGAAATCTGCTTGCTTTACCGCAAAGTCGTAGCATGGAAATTGGTTTGCTTTATTTTAAGTGGTTAGTAAAGCCTGACACTATTTCAAATCTAATGCAATTTATGTATATATATATATATATATATATATATACAAAAAAAAAAAAAAAAGAAAATAAAAATAAAAATTTACTGACCTCAAACTTTTGAACAGTAGTGTACATTGTTAGAAAACCTTTCTGTTTTAAATAAATCTGTTCTTCTTTTAATCTTTTATTGAACAAAAAATCCTGAAAAAAGTATCACAGATTCCAAAAAAATATTAAGCAGCCCAACTGTTTCCAGCACTGATAATAAATCAGCATATTAGAATGATTTTTGAAGGATCATGACACTGGAGTAATGATTCTGGAAATGCAACTTTAATTACAGATATAAACTAAATTTTAATGTATATTAATAAAGAAAAACATTGATTTACATTGTAATAATATTTCACAATATTACATTTTTTTCTGTATTTTTGATCAAGTGAAAACAGCCTTGATAAGCATAAGAAACTTATTCAAAAAACATTAAATGAGAGGATGTGTCCAAACTTTTGACTGGTAGTGTATATAACTCATTTGTTATATTTCACATTCTTCTTCTGAATTTGGATTGAGCAAATAGATCCTAAATGTTCCTTACCCAGATTTGTATTTTTGTAAAAAAATAAAAATAAATAAATAAATAAATAAATAAATAAAATAATAATAAAATAGTGAAAAAAATAAAACAAAAAAAAGCCACAGGTGCTCTCTGGAATTGGCTTTTGTACATTTTAGAATCATGAAATTTAACATCAGAAAATCTCCCACTTATGTAATGTTCATCATTCATTTTTAATTGTCAGATCAAGTAGAAATCGTTCATTAAATTAGCTTTTTTTTTTTTTTTTTTAACAGTTTAATGCATAAGATAACACCAAGTTAATTGGCAGCTCAGTAGCTGCATGGGTAGGAGTTGCACCAGCATAGCAGATGGCAGATTACTTTCATCCCAGGTAGCTTGAGGAAGTTAATTAGCATTGACTAGAGAACAAGGGGACTTCAGTGAAGTACAGAGATTAGTCAAACAGGGATTGCTTACCTTGCAAGCAGACAGTCAATGCATAATGCAGTTCGGCTACATCGAAAAGAATTTTGCATGCATACATAATGCATATATGCAGGGTCAACTGTAAATTTAATTTTGTGTCAATGTGGGAATAAATTGTTTTTTGGAATAGTAGCACATCTTCTGTTTGGTAAATAATCAAACAGGAATTGGAAAGTAAAAATGTAAATGTATATGAGATTTGAAAAATTGAATCAATAAATCTTAAGAAAACACTGCATGAATGCACATTGGCTGTAAGCATATTATCAGCATATGTTAATATAATGCCACATGAATGACCACAACCCTGCATTTACCTTATGGCAGGGGTTCTCAACCTTTAAAGTCTGCAATCTATTTTTTCAGTATTTGTTCTTGATGCAAACAAGTGTACTAGCACCGGCAATTTTAGGCCTTGTTCACCTTTGCAGCAAACACAAACCCCTCTAGGAATGTGCCATATGTTATAAATATAAAATAGGTTGTTATATTCCACATTATATTTCAAGGACACAAAGCATCAGTTATTGCCTGAAATTGCAGACAATAAAAAAAAAAAAAAGGATTATCTGTACTGGCTAGTATTTTAGTTACTGTTTGCTATTTTTCTATTTATTTATTAAATATCCAATGAATAAATATGAAATTTATTATATGTCCTGTGCATACTTTTTATATTTAATGACTGTTAGCCAACGTTCAAGAACAGCATAGGAGTTCCATTTCCTCCCCTCTGTAATATCCCACTTTTCATGCTCCATATGAGGTGTGATATAGCAATATCCCCAAGTTACCTGAAATTACAATAGTAGGCACAGAAATTGATGTGCTCTGATAATAAACTTTCCACATGTAGGTCCCAACGCATCTGCCTCTAGCTTCTAGTTGTCTATAGATTTACAAACACTTACAAACTTGCAAACACAAACAATATGTAACTATCTAAGAGCTTTCCCTATAGTAAATGCACACTTATTAGCTTTGCATCAGCAAAAAGGAATAGTTCACAGAAAAATGAAAATATGCTGAAAATGTACTCACCCACAGGCTATCAAAGATGCGGATGACTTTGTTTTTTCGTCAGGACAGATTTGGAGAAATGTAGAATTGCATCACTTGCTTACCAGTGGATCCTCTGCAGTCAGAATAAGAGTCCAAACAGCTGATAAAAACATCAGAATAATCCACAGTCCATCAGTCCATCAACTTGTTTAGCCATGAACTGTGTGTTTGCAAGAAACAAATATATTTTTGCTTCTGGCCAAAATATAGTCCATAATTCATAATAGTGGTTTCTCCAGTTAAAAAAAAAAAAAAACTTCCACCAACATATTTGTTTATATCTGTTTGGACTGTTTTCACTTGTAAGCGGTGCTTGATCTGTGCATATTTCACTTCTGATTCAGAGAGAGAAATATAATGGATAGCCCAATAGCATCTTAATAACTAGATAAAAAAGTTTGTCAAGACAAACTTTAAGTTTTCTTGAGAAAGCCTGACCATAATTTTTTCAAATTTAAGTTTTTAAGTTTTAAAATTGTTTAACAGTTTGATAGTTTCAGTCTGCAATAGTTTGAAGTTTAAAGTAGTTTTAAGCTTAAAGCATGAATGTTTTGAAGACAATACAGTCAGATAGATAGATAGATAGATGTTACTGGCATGCTTTTAGCATGCTTCTAGCATGTTGCTAGCATGATTAGCAAGTTACTAGCATGTTGCTAGCATGAGTAGCATGTTGCTATCATGCTGCAAGCATGATTAGCATGTTGTTAGCACGTTTCTAGAATGATTAGAAAGTTACTAACATGTTGTTCTAGCATGATTAACATGTTAGTAGCATGCTTCTATCATGATTAACAAGTTACTAGCATTTTGCTAACATGACTCTAGCATGATTAGCATTTTACCAGCTTGTTTCTAGCATGGTTAGCGAGTTGTTAACATGCTTCTAACATGATTAGCAAAGTTGTTAGCATGCTTCTAGCATGATTAGCAAGTTACTAGTATGTTTGTAACATGATTAACAAGTTGCTAACATGTTTCTAGGATGATTAGCATGTTACTTGCATGTTGTTTGCATGATTAGCAAATAGCTAGCATGTTTCTAATATTTGCATTTATTCACGTGCAATTGGATTACCTATTCATGTGGTGGACTGTCATGATTTTGGCTAATGCAAGACACTACTGAATGATGTGCTTGCTCTACACCACTGCTATATCACGTATAAATATTTGTGAATATGTTTCCCTATTTTTAAACAGGAGATTTAAATAGCCTAATTAAATAATAAATAGGATTATATGTTATAAAATTTGCTTGCAATGATAAGAATACAGTTTGCATAAGTATTTTTAATACATTTTACACAATAACAATACATTTGTAAATACAATTAATTTTAATTATAGCAGATAATCATGTGACTGGCCACGTGAGCAGCGCGTTCCCGAGTTCGTAGAACTCGCTTCTCCACTGTGAATAAATCGCCATCCGAATTCATGTGTTTTATCACTGAGGTGATATGTAAATTTATTTTTACAGACATCCATATGAGAAACATTTACCGTCTGAATAGGGCTTAAGTTTGATTGAGTCTCAAGGGATTCTGGGAGTTTTGACAGTTGGAGTTTGAATACTCATTTGAACATTCTGTCAATGTCAAAGTCTATGGGATTTTTCCCAGTTTTAATCATTATTTTTAGGAAAAACCGTAAGTCCAATCAGTTAGAAAAGATATAGCAACTCGAGTCAGATCAGTCTGAAGATCTGGGCTGAGTTTAAAGTTTGTAGAGTTAAACTCTAGGAGGAGATACAGTTAGAAAATTTTGGCTAGGAAGAAGAAGAATAAAAACTTTATGGCTTCACATAACTTTAATTGATGGACTGGAGTCATGTGGATTATTGTGATGTTTTTATCAGCTCTTCAGACTCTCATTCTGACTTCTAGCCTAAGGAGTACATTTTCAGCAGATTTTGAGTGAACTATTTCTTTTGCAGATTCAGTATCTTCAAAAATCTGATGTTACCAGAAGCACATTTCTCTCATTTCCAGTATACTGTCTTTATCCATGCAAGCCTCTGGATAAGATTGGGCAGAGCAACCCGGACTTCAAGTCCTTTGCAATGCAAATTGCACTACCTTGTGAGGTTCTTGAGCTCAGCTAACCTTATCTGGCAATGCACGATCCAGCTTTTTCCTGGAGGGGCGAGCAAAAGA
Source organism: Cirrhinus molitorella (assembly GCA_033026305.1). NCBI lineage: Eukaryota > Metazoa > Chordata > Actinopteri > Cypriniformes > Cyprinidae > Cirrhinus > Cirrhinus molitorella. The sequence continues at coordinate 5,823,264 of CM065120.1, forward strand.
AAGTAACAATGAGAGTTGAGTACTACTAGCCTGTCAACAACCCTGAGACTCTCCAATTGACTTCTTTCCTGACAGTATTTCACCTTAAGTGTTTATCTTGTATCTCTTTTGTCAATCCTAGAGACAAAAGTGTAGGAGCACTCAGGAAATAAAGGACAGTGAAGCGGGACCGTGTGTAATTAACTACAGAATTCAGTCAGTATAAAGAATCATTATGTAGAGTAAATGTAGCAATTATGGTGCCAAACATGACAGCAGGGCAGATATGATGTGATTTAAGAGAATTGCCTGACACCAGATCTACGAATGTAATAGAATGTGTAGCATTAAAGGTATAGTTTACCTAAAAATTTACTCAACCTTATGTCTTTGTAAACCAGTGATGTTCTTTCTTCCGTGGAGCACAAACGATGATATTTGATAAATGAATAACTGAATGTGCCCGTCTCAGAATTTGCTCAGCTCATCTTTTCCGAAAAGGCCCGGGAACGGTGGAAAATTACAGAGGAGATCCGACATGCAGGGATCTTGCTGACTGTCCTCAAAGTTTTTTGTGCCTAGATCTATTTATGAACAAAAGACTCACTGGAGTGTTGAGTTCTGGTCATCCGAGGATTCATTTATCACATTTCTGGAGGAAGGTCTTGCATGAATTTAATTTGCGCCTAGAAGTTCTGGATAATTTCGAGTGCATGAAAAAAAAAACCAAAGGAATGAATTTATTTAATAGGATTCCTTCTACATAAAGTGCAAATTGATTTTGAAACCGTGTGGATCGCCTCTTGAGCTTATTAGGAATTCAATTAATTACGGCACACCGCAAATCTATAGAGGAAATAATTGTTTTCTGGTAATTATCATCATTTTACAAATGAGTGTCTTTATCCCAATTACAGATACTAAGAATGACCTTCCGTGTTTCTTTGTCTGGGATTAACGTGTCAGGTTTGTGTAGTTAATGCGTGAGGAAACACTTTATTCAAGCATGTGATAATGTGATGCATTCTGGGTTTCTTTGAAACAACGACCAAGACTGAATGATGAATCCAGTCTAAGCATCCTCCCCATTATCATCTGTCAGCAGAATGAGAAATACCTCCTCGTCAACGTGCTCTTTAGCAGTGTGGTTATTAATGTGTGCTGACTTAGCAGGGCCAGATTGAAATGGCTTCCCTAATTGAACACAGCCTGTACTACAGATTCTGCATGGAGCGCTGCACAAACTGATAGTTTGTAAGATTTTAGGGATTTAGCTCATAAATCTCCTGAGCTTGTGGAGTTTATAAGGCAATGTTTTCACGCTCCGAAGGTTATAGAGTGAACTTCGATGATGAAAGTTGCTCAATAAAAACAAACACAAATCAATTATTCTTGAGTATTGGGAGAAGAACAGGGTGAAACTTAGAAATAAATAATTACGGCTGTGATTCGGCCGTAGGTAATCACAGCATGCTGTAATCAGTGTTGGGGGTAACGCATTACAAGTAAAGCAAGTTACGTAATAATATTACTTTTTTCAAGTAACTAGTAAAGTAACGCATTACTTTCATTTTTAAGAAAATATCTGAGCTACTTTTTCTTTGCTGCTGACCTTTGTTGATCCAATTCATATGTACACTGCAAAAATACTTTCTTACTTCTTAAGTCAAAATTAAGTGTTTTTGCTTGTAACAAGTAAAATAATCTGCCAATGGGGTAAGCAAAAAAAAAAAAAAAAAAAAACAGAAAACAAGATTACCTTGCTTACCCCACTGGCAGATTATTTTGCTTGTTACAAGCAAAAACACTTAATTTTGACACAATAAAATCTGTGCTTCATATTTCTCATTGGTGAAGAGTGTTGAACTCTCTTTTCCTACAGTTCTACTGTACAGACATAATTTTACTTCAGCCTTAGCCTTATACACTTAATTTCATTTTGGTGTGAAAGGGCTTTTACATTTGCTAAGAATCAAACGTTTTTATATTAAAAACAAACAAGCAAGCCCTGCCCAGATTTAAAAAGTAATGCAAAAGTAACGTAACACATTACTTTCCATAAAAAGTAACTAAGTAACGTAATTAGTTACTTTTTTAGGGAGTAACACATTACTTTTAAATGTAACTTTCCCCAACACTGGCTGTAATACAGTCATATCACACGACACTGAGTGTGATGTTGCTCAAAACCCTTTTTCGTAAGGGTATGGTTTCATTTCATAAGGCTGTTTAAAGTAATAATAATGTCCTTGTTTCAGTCCCTTTCAATATAAAAGTCCTTGTGGCTCAATTGTAAAAACAGTAATAATGTAACTTAAAGAGGAAATCATTATCACTAATACCAAATATGGCAATTTCCCTAAGGACTAGTTGAGATAAAGCTGTTCTCGGAGGGTTCATGAGCGACAAACGCCAGCTGATGCCCTGGAACTCACATCTTTGAAAACGTTTAAACAAATTGTCAGATTGGTGGTATCTTTATTTATACAGCAGCTCTTTCTGGCCCTTGAATCTGATTGGCTGATAAGAACTTCAACAACCGTTTGACTGTTTGTAATTGCATCACCCTGCGTGCAATACATTCAGGCAAGTGCACACATCAAAGGGGGCACCTGCCCTTTTTCTTTCTCGAGAAAAAGTGCCCTTTTTTCTTGGGATTTTTTTTTTTTTTTTTTGTAAATGTGCTATCGGTACATCACAGACAGACAGAGAGCCGCAGAAGTAAAGCCTTCCCTCCCTATCCAGTTGTGTTTGTCTTGATGTGGAGGTGAGTGGTGATTAACAAAAGACTAAGCTACCTGTGCCTCAAATTTACAGCTAATTATCCAAATAACAAAACGCAAAGATGGTTAATTTGAGGTCACATTTTTTATGTTCAAAAATAAAATTTGTTGTCTGAATGACTAATTTGCGGTTTAAAACTCCTCATATGAGGGTCTACATAACAAAGTTTGGCCAGTTTCCATGAATGATCGATGCGACGCTAGGAGTGAACGAGGCTTGAGAGAGTTGTGAGGGTGTAGGTGAGGCCATGTTGCCAGATCCAGTTATTGTATGTGTCTTTTCCACTTAATTTGACAGTTTAGAAAGTTAATAAAGTGGGAAGTTGCAGTTTTGGGATAGCAATATATTTATTTGATATTATTTGCAGAATAGTTTGCCTAATTTTGCATGGCATATAATTAATTTGGGGTAAATCAGTCTTTGGTCTCATTAATCTAATATTTGTTCCAGAGCAAATAGTTTTAGCAAAATCTCATCATGTTAATGAAAATCAATGATGTATGTCAAAACGCTGCCTGTGTACTTTTGACTGAATTGCCTAGCAACTTTTATGATGGATGTTGTTGTTGTTTATTAAATATTATTATTTAATAAATCATATTTTATGTAATTATTGTAGTGTTTAATAATAGTGTTTAGTATTGAGAAATGGTCCGTGTATTTGCAATGTTGATTTATTACATTGTTCTGCCATTCGATGGTGACAAGAGACTGTTTTATGAGTCAGTAGTAAAGACTTTAATATTGAAAAAAATAAACGTTGTTGGAAACGGAAGTTACTTTTACCAATTTTACTATTATTGCTTGACACAACTAACAAATGCACTGTGCAGTGCTGTCATCAGAAATCAAGCTTAACCAATGAAAGGATATTACTGTTACGACAAAGATAAAGCTTTCCTCAGCGGACATTCAAACTAATGTTTGATTCTGAATATGGCATTGATCTGAAGAATGAATGCTGTATCAGATGCAAGTAATTTGCTCAGTCTATCTATAAAATTCTACATAATACAATGAGCTTTTAATACAGTAAAATGATACGCTTTTAATGAAATGACTCAACATTCTTTTGTTATAAAGTGACGGAAGCTTGTGCTCAATTGTTAAACTGTCAAACTGAGAATTGAATCTGTGGCAGAAGGAAGCAGTTCTGCACAAAAGAGGGTTTTTAAAGACAGTCCGTTGTTGTATCTTATGTATTTACATACTTGTGCCGTCTAACTGTTTTATAAATGCAAAATCACATGAGTAGACATGAGATATGGCTATATATTTGCACGGCTGTGATTCAGCCGTATATATTAGGCATGCCACAATTCTCAATATAATATCAAACCATTCGGTATGACATAAGCAGTCCAATACAGCGATAGCATAGCGATGCCTTTATCCATATTAGAGATTTCCTGGCTGGAATTTGATGCATATGTGTATTTTCTGCACGAAAGCTCCCTCTGGTGTCCAGTATGAATGAGACTCATCCTATTTTACGTAAAAATATAAAAAATGATACTTCTCTCAAAAGAATCCAAGCAGACATAATAATCCATGCTTTTTCCAGTGTACAGAGGTTTTCAGGAGTATTTTGTTGTTAAAAAAAAAAAAAAAAAACACTGTGGCAAGCTATCAGAACTGAACCGAAAACCGTGGTTAAAAACCGAGGTGTGTATTGAACCATGGACTAACTGTATTGTTGCATCCCTAATATATATAGTTTATAGCTTAGTATCAGTACTCCAGTCTTTAGTGTCATGTGATATACTTCAGAAATCATTCCAATTTGCTGATTTTCTGCTCAAGAAACATTGTGTGTTATTTTATATAATTTGATCGATTTTATAGGTCCTTGCTGAATAAAAGTATTAATTTCTTTCAGAAAATATCCTAATGACCTCAAATGTAGTTTATTTTTGTGACCCAGTAAATAACCACATTCTTTTTAATCCTGCAAAAAATTGAATAATCTTGGAAGATTTATGTCCTTCATAAAAGTTTTCATATAATGTTGACAAAAATGAGGAACACAACTATGAACCCTAAATTGTTTTGATCCATGTCAAGTCAAGTTAATTAGTGTAATGCTTTTTACAATACAGATTGTTTGAAAGCATCTTATAGCGTAAAGAAATGAACACAGAAATCCTGCCTGCATCTGTCTGTGATCCCCTACCACTTTCTCTCTCTCTCACTTTCTAGTCTCTTTCGACTTCCCTTTAAAAATAAAGGCAAAAGCCTTTAAAAAAAAATTATGAAAGGAGGAAAATGCACAAAGTTCATCTACTTAAGAGCACACTACACCTGTGTGATCAAGCTAATCAATTGCTAAGCAACTGCTGGAAACGACTCAGATGGGCCTGCTGTGTTCTTCTGCTGTCAGTGGATGATCGTGGGTATTTTTCTGAAGCATAATAATGGAGTGCTTATTTAAACTCTGCAGACGATGCTTTGTAGTGTAAATATGTATTACAGGCCTAAGACTTGAGGGGTACCTACCTCACGTTCTTTCATAGTCGTGTTATATATTTCACAAGCACTTTCTTCAATTAAAATTGAAATGTTATTTGAGATAACAGGCTTTGCCAATCAATATTAATATATTGAGTGTAATGTAAAATCCTTCTTTATTTTTCAGGATTAGCAGGATTTGATTTTTTTTCCCATAAAAAAAAAAAAAAGTCTTATATGTTTTATAAATAAATGTGTTCCTTTTTTTTAATACTTGAATCAAATCAGCGTATTAGAATGATTTCTGAGAGATCATGTGACACTAAAGACTGGAGTAATGATGCTGAAAATTCAGCTTTGCATCACACAAATAAATTACATTTTCAAAATTATACATATAGACTGTATTTTCATTAAAAAAAAATGCAGCCTTGATGAGCAAAACCTGGAGAAAAAAAAAAAAAAAAACCTTTTATATCTATAACTTTTTTTTTTTTTTTTTTTTTTTGAAATGCATAAAAAGACAGAAATGTAGAAATGAAATAGTTTTCAATATCTGTATCTTTGATAGCACTGCCAAAACCAGATTTGATAGAGCAGGACCTCTTTCTTCGGTTGCTATTCGCCCCCTTCAAATGGAGTAGTCCTGAGAGAAAGCAAGCAAGCGAAGGGAAAATAATGAATGGCAGAGCAATCTTCACTGTGCAGCGTCCCAGGAATAGCAGCACAACCAGTTATCCATACAAATTAAAAGCAAGTCGCTTATTCATTCCTTTATGTTTAATCTGCTTACTTAAAACAAACATGCTCGTCAGCAGAATGAAAGATTAGTCACTGCCAGGCCATTATCCCCAGAGCGCACTTGTATTAGGTAAACCACAGAAGAATGGGCTGTATATCGAGAGCCGTTGTTGTTTGACAGAACATGGCTCAAGGCCTCGACCTCCAATTTAATACTAACAAAGACGATTTAAATAAAATATATAGACGTTCTGTCTGAAGAAGTCAGGCATGCTTAATTCAGCAAGTAAATTAGACTGGAAGTGAATATCAAGTTTGACTTAATTAGATTCAAATTTGAAGAAAGAGTCTAGTAGTCTTTGCGTGCATCTTCTCAAAAAGCATCACTACTTACTACTTACTCTTACTCTGACATGAATGCAGTATATGAACATGAATATTACCTTGTGTTGTTGAAGAGAAATGTACTATTACTACAAGATTTTTTTTTTTTTATTATTATTAGGAGTTGCTGTTTCAAATCTCAGGAGACTTATGAATTGTGGAATTCATTTGGAACCTAATCAAATTAGAACTTTGTTCTAACAATATAAGTCTTTACTATCATGTGTTTACCAATTTAACACATCCTTGCTGAACTAAAGTAATAATTTCTTTCAAAACTTACCCCAAACTTTGAACGGTTGTGCATATTGTTACAAAATATTTCTATTTTAAATAAATGCTGTTCTTTTTAATGATTAATTCATCAAAGAATCTTGAAAAACCACAGGTTCTAAAAAAAAAAAAAAAAAAAAAAAAAAGATATATTAAACAGCACAACTGTTTCCAACATTGATAATAAATCAGCATACTAGAAAGATTTCTGAAGGATCATGTGACACTGAAGACTGGCATAATGATCCTGAAAATCCAGCTTTGCATCATATGAATACACTATACTTTAAAGTATATTAAAATAGAAAAACACTATTTTCTTTAAATTGCAATAATATTTTACAATATTACAGTTTTTTTCTTGTATTTTTAATTGAATTAATGCAGCCTTGATGAGCAAAAAAGTCTTCTTTAAAAAAAAACATTAAAATCACAAACTTTTGAACGGCAGTGTAAATGAATAAACTTATCATTAATTTTAATTTAAGAAACATGATTGTGTGCAATTAGTGTAGATCTTTAGGTCAATTTTACAAAAAAAAATTATAAATAAATAATAATAATAATTTAGTCAAATTAGAACTATTTTCTAACAATATAAGTCTTTATTATCATGTTTTTTACCAATTTAACACATCCTTGCTGAACTAAAGTAATAATTTCTTTCAAAACTTACCCCAAACTTTGAACGGCCATGTATATTGTTACAAAATATTTCTATTTTAAATAAATGCTGTTCTTTTTAATGTTTAATTCATCAAAAAATTGCGTTGATGAGCAGAAAAGTCTTCTTTTAAAAAAACATTAAAACTCATACTGATCCCAAACTTTTGAATGGCAGTGTAAATGAATAAACAAATCATTAATTTAAATGTAAAAAAAAAAAAAAAAAAAAAAAACCATTATACAAGACATTATTAAAGAGCTAGTCGCTTTGGATAAAAGTGTCTGCTAAATGAATACATGTAAATGTAACCAAACCTGTATGAGTGTTTTTGTTCTGTTAAGCAAAAATTAAGATATTTTGAGGAATGATAGGAACAAAACAGTTAACGGTAGCCATTGACTCCCATTGTACAGAAAAAAAAAAAAAGGTCAATGGAAGTCAATGGATACCAGCAACTGTTTGGTCTTCAGAATATCTTCTTTTGTGTTCAACAGAAGGAAAAACAAGTGGAAACTGTGTAAATAATAACATATTTTATTTTATTTATAATTTGTTTGAGTCTTTCCCAGTTTTTCCCTCCATTTAATCTTATTGCGTCTAGGAGAAAATAAATTAGTTATTGATCTATTTTTTTCTCTCCATCCTGCTAGCTTTAAATAATAGATTTTTCAGACTTTTAATTTTTTAATTGGCCTAAACAAATAAAAATACAATTGAGAAGGTTGTTGTCATGTAAAACAAAATATTTGTGTTCTCTTATGAAATCTGTGCAAGATGTTAGTAGATGTAAGCATAAGTAACCTTTTGCACTTTGAACAAAACACAAAATATGTTGTCTATCATGTGAAACACTGTAATTCTGGCACTGTTTTACAGCCTGTATTTTGGATGCCGACGTGGATTCATACAAAATGACCTTTAAAAAAAATCCCTTACATGTAAATCCAAAACAATACCAGAGCTCATTTAAATCCCATTGCAGACTAAAGTAGCATTCTAAACAAAACCTTTATTTTAGATCACATTTGCTGTTTCAAATCCACTTCTAGAACCTTAAATGAGAGCCAGGATTCATTTAACAGCCACCTCAACATTGTAAGTGAGTTAAATTACAATACATGTTGTATTTCTGCAAGAATTGCTTAATCTTTCTGACATGACTTTCCTCTTCATTTCTCCCACACAAATTTGGTCATTGTACATTAATCTAAGCAACCAATTCCTTTCAGTCCTCCTGCACACCCAGGAAGACTAATGCAGACAAAATGTGACTGTGTGTATGTCTACATATGCAGGACAATTTACTTGCAGTGCCTTCTGAAAGTGCCAGCATAGTTGGTCAATTCAAATATATATATATTTTGCATGCTCTGTGTATATGCACTTACTGCTTGACACAGTCACTTGCCATTGCATGCATACATGCATTATTCAGGAGTTCAAGAGTTTCACCTTAACTAAACTAGCAATTCTGCACCTAAAACAGTCTGAAGGTTGTTCGACATGCCCTTATCAGTCTCTTTCTGAATAATGTAGTCCATTCATGCATACTCGTTCAAAAAGGGCATATATACTGAGTACACAATACTAGCTGGATGATGGTTCCAAACTGGTTCCGCTTCAGGAGCTGAATTTTACATGAAGTGGTGACCCATTATAATACCAACATTTTATTGTACAAAAATGTCCTTAAAATGAAACGGTGAGTGTTCAGACACTTGCTGGCAATAGAAGGCATCACAAATGGTACATTGTAAAATGACAGTTTTCTATTAAAAATATCATTGATTTCTGTAAAAACAGTCGTGCCCTATGATACATCATTTGTGCCTCATTAGCATTGGTACTTTTTATTAACGTGACATGCCTTCTGGTCAAGACCAATTCTAGATGCAAATAATCTCAATACATTTTATAAGTATGTGTTTAATTTATGATCAAGCTGAACATACTTACAGTAAAGAACCTTCACCTTATTCACATACACTTGACTGATTTTGCATTTCCCAATGTATTGAACTTGAAGCATCAGCATCAGCGATACTCCAAGCATTGTTATGCAGCACTCAAAGTTCAAACAGCTTAAACTTTGACCCCATTAGCTGCTGCCTCTCAAAGCACAACTAATGATTACCAGACAATTTGCAAGACGTATGCAAATTTGTCTGTCTTTGTAGTGGCAAGTCCAACTTTGCTTCTGCTTTTGTGATTTTGTCTCACAAAGGATGTCTTTTAGAGTGCAAAGCAACAGGGCAGAACATTTATTAATTTGTATTCATGTTGTCAAAACTGCATAAAAATAGCTTCTTATAGGTATAGGTAATATATGTCGATATCTCTCTTGATTTGGCAAAATGCCTTAAATGTCAAAAGACCTAATCTACTGGCAAAAATGTACCTGTGGGAACTTTTCCGCAAGATGCAAAATAATACCAATAAAGTACAATCTTTTGGTACTCACATGTTTATTTTTTGTTTTTGCATTGGAAAATCTGAAATACAAATATGATACAATTTCACATAGAACCCAAAAAATGCACTGGACAAAATGATTGGCACCCTTAACTTAATATTTGGTAGCACCCCCTTTGGAAAAAATAACTGAAATCAGTCGCTTCCTGTAACCATGAATGAGTTTCTTACACCTCTCCACTGGAATTTTGGACCACTCTTCTTTTGCAAACTGCTCCAGGTCATTCAAATTTGAAGGATGCTTTCTCCCAACTGCTGTTTTAAGATCTCTCCACAGGTGTTCTATAAGATTTAGCACTGGACTCATTGCTGGACATTTTAGAACTCTCCAGTGCTTTTTGAAGTGTGTTTCGGGTCATTGTCCTCCTGGAAGACCTATGACCTCTGGTGGATTCACAGCTTTCTGATACTGGCCACTACATTTTGCCCCAAAATTCTTTGGTAATCATCAGATTTCATGATACCGTTCACACAGTCAAGGCATCCAGTGCCAGTAGCAGCAAAGCAACTCTAAAACATCTTTGAACCTCCAACATGTTTGACTGTAGGGACAGTGTTCTTTCTTTGAAGGCCTCCTTTCTTTTTCTGTAAACAATGCCATGATGTCCTTCACCAAAAAGTACTTGTCTCATCTGTCCACAGTACGTTCTTCCAGAAGGGTTGTGGTTTTGTCACATACGTTTTGACAAACTCCAGTCTTGTTTTTGTATGCCTTTATGTCAGTAGTGGTGTCCTATCATAGCCTCCCTTTTCATTCAGATGTGAGCTGATACTGTTGTACCTTACGACTGCGGATCAGCTTGAATTTGTATGGAAGTTAATCTGTGTTCTTTATCCACCATTCTAACAATCCTTCGTTATAATTTTTCATTAATTTTGCTCTCCGTCCATGTCCAGGGAGGTTAGCTACAGTGCCATGGGCTGTAAACCTCTTGATGATATTGCTCACAGTGGACACAGGAACATTAAGATCTCTGGAGATGGACTTGTAGCTTTGAGATTGTTTTTTTTCTCTCAAATCCATAGACAACTCTTTACACTTCTTTATTTTCTCCATGCTCAGTGTGACACACAACACAAAGGTTAAGTCAGCTTTTCTCCATTTTAACTGGTTGCCATTTTGCCCACACCTCTTACTTGCCACAGGTGTGTCTAAATACAAATTACAGGAGCATCACATGCTTTAAAAGCAATTATTTCTTACAATTTTGACTGGGTGCCAATCATTTTGTCCAGTCCATTTTTGAGTTATGTGTGATTTTTTATTTTTTCAAGTTTGACTTTTCTTCTCTTTGTGTGTGTGTTGTTCCAGTGCAAACAAAAACAATAAGCATGTGAATACCAAAACATTTGCAATTGGAAACATTTTCGGAGAGAAGTGTTACATTTTCTGACAGAATTGCAAGTGTGCCGATGTTTACAGCTCCATATGTTTCACTTTCCAGAAATAACAAGCATGGTCGGTAGCTTAGCTGGCATGGAATTGGACTTAGGATGTGGAGTCCTCGGGTACGAATCCTGTGAAAAAACGACTCATGATGAAAGAGCTCAGAGATGAGATCAAAAAACAAGCTAAAACAGCATGCTTGCAATTGCATTTGTATGTCACATTCACTTTTGTTCATACTATCATGTAGGTTTAGGTGTAGTGCAGATGGTACGTTATTTTAAAATGTCACGGAGTTATAGCACCACTCAATGGACATTGCAAGTCAGAACTGCGTCACATAAACTGTACAATACATACGTTTATCTGTTCCGGGGAAAAAAAAGGAACATTCTTTTAGCACCTACATGGTGGTGCATGTTTTGCAAAAAGTCTTTCAAAAAAGTCTGCGTAGTACGTTTTCGTCATGAGATCAGGTTGGTCAAAAAGGTTGTCAGAGTGGTATCCTGCAAATTATTATTAAAAATAAATGTTCCAAAAGAGTATTTTTGCAGGGATGCCATAGAAGAACCATTTTTGGTTCCTCAAAGAACCTTTCAGGGAACAGTTCCTAGAAGAATCAATTTGAAGAGCGTTTTAAAAATCTAAAAAGATTAAAGAACCTTTTCTGCATTTGAAAGGTTCTATGGATTTTCAATGTTCTTGATAGAACCATTGATGCCAAAAAAAAAAAAAAAAATATATATATATATATATATATATATATATTTTTTTTTTTTTTTATAGAGTGTATTTCTACCTGATTTAAGTTTTTAAAATGAGTTTTGTTAGTATATGACTGTATTTAAGTTGATTCAGAGATGTTAAATCATTTGACTTAAATATAGACTTTATCCTTTTTAGGTTATCATTTTTTCAGTGTAGTCTGAAACTACAGATCTTTACGACATCTCAGTTTTTCAGCCCATTTTAAATTCACTAAGAACATCCACAGATGGTAAAGTTTTGTGAACCCACATTCAACCATTCTCTCTCTCTTTATGTCAATGTATCAAAGCAGTCGCCAGGACCTTTTTCCTGTACTAGCTCAAATACATGTTTTCATGCTTTACTGTGAACACATTTTCTGCTGCCTAGCAGCCAGACCTTTTCATGTGAAGGCATGACGCTTACGGTGCTTTGAAGCACTTTACATTGAACATACATTTACTGTACTTGTCAGACACAGGGAAGATAAATAAGTAACATGGCCACACTGACTTTGATGTCAAATGTCTACCTGGGAAGTACATGTAGCATCACAGCAGAAATGTTTTTTATAGAATACTGTTTATGACTCTATTTAATTTTGTCTTGATGAAATGCACATGAACCACATGATCTATGTTTTATTTTATTATACATATGGAGTCTTAGATCATCTCAATATCCCACTGGTTAATTACTTTGGATTTGGCGAGATTGCAAATGTAATGTCAATTGCAATTAAATGAAAATGTGTTATAGTTTATTTGAAATTAAGTTGGTTGGTTTTTTGTTTTTTTTTAATTAACTCAAGTAGAACTTCAGTACATATGATAAACATTTCTTTACCTGTCATCAAATGAAACATAAATAAATATAAAAACATTTTATTTCAGCTAGTTGCCAAGACAACATTTCTCATTTTAATATGGTTCAACTAAGTGCACTAAAATAACTAAAACTAAAGCTGAACTAAATAAATAAACAGACTATTGCAGGGTCATGGTCATTCAAAGGGCTTTTTGATAACAGCCTTAAGACCAATGTGCATTTGTATGATGTTTCTGAAGATTTATTGATTCAGTTTTTCAAATCACATACATTTCTTACATTCACAGCTTTTACTTTTCTATTCCTGTTTGATTATTTACCAAACAGAGAATGTGTTACCTTTCCAGAAATCATTTATACCCACATTGACACAAAATTATAATTACAGTTGACCCTGCATGTATACATTATGTATGCATGCAAAATTCTTTTCAACTGCATTACGCATTGATTATCTGATTGTATGTGTATCAAAATATTATTAAAAACTATCATATTTTCTCAAAGATGCACAGTTTTGAACAAAATGTACACTGTAAAAACAATTTGTTGAGTCACGTTAAAATAATTTGTTACCTAGCTGCCTTAAAATTTTACGTTCAATCAACTTGAAAAAAGTTTTGTCAACTTGAGTCTCTTAAGTGACAACTTAGATATTTGAGTTGATTCAACTTAAAATTTTAAGGCAGCTTAGTAACAAACGCAGCTGGTAAGTTTAGCAAACAATTTTTTAGTTTAGTCAACTTGAATATCTAAGTTGTCACTTAGTACAACTTAAAGAACACTCCACTTTTTTGAAAATAGGCACATTTGCCTATTGCCTATCTGGGAACTTTGCTGCTGTACCATAGATGCAGCAGGCACAATGATATTACGCAGTGCCTGAACATAGTCCCCAGCTAGGTAACTTCCAACATGACCGTCACTAAGCCACTAAGGCAGGGGTCTCCAACACGTCACTTTCGGCCTGATTTGAGGTAGCTCGCCAAGACTAGGGCCCTATAATTTACGATATGCTGAAAACGCAGACGGAATCCATTCATAAAGTCTGAATTTACAGTTTAACGCACAATGTCACGGAAATTGTATTGCGACTATTTAAATATAAATCCTACATGTTCCGCACGTCTCCTGGTCTGAATGAATGAATGAACGCACGTTGTTTACTACAAACATACGCACACAGTGATTTAAGCTGTCATTTCACTAAATGAGGGCACAAATACATGAACAACATCTCCAGAACTGCTCTGAGAGTTACTTCATGAGCATTTTACAGTTTAATTTGAGTAAAACTAGCCTCATATCATACACACAGGAATGTAAAGGGATTCAAGGCAACCTGTCAAAATGCACAGATTAGGTTTCGTTTTGTGTGAAATTATGACAAAAGGCAGACTGCTGTGAGAAATTATATGAAATATTATTTAATTAATTGTATGAATAAGGAGGAACTACCAGTCTTCAGAAAAGTTTTGTTGCCATTTATTTTTATCTTCCTACCCTGTAATGCACAATGAAGCAGTGCTAATAAATGCAGCGCTGCTTTGTTTACAGCAGTTACCAGGGAAATGTGCCACCTTCTGTCAAACAGTGGATTTTACAATTTCATAATATGTGTTTTTAAAGAGCATATTATCTTATGTAGAACTGTTTGGAGCATATAAAATATAATTGATCATTTTGACTTGTTCTTTCATACAAAATGATTTAAAGACTTAAATTTGAGGTTTATCCTGTTATAAAACTTTTTTTTTTTTTTTTTTGCCAAAACTTTATTTGAACAATGTCATGTTCATTTTTTGTTAGTTTAAAATCCAGCCATTGTTTTTAATGTTAATGTAAACCAAAACTGCATAATACTGCTACTTTTGTTGTCAAATTTGGTGAAATGAATAAGTGCGTGTATATTTTGGAAACTTCCAGACCATTTTAACATATGCTATGTCATGCATAACACCTATTTCAGAGATTTAACTATTGTATAACATGGGTAGCTCTCAGACACTTTCTTTTTTAAAAAGTAGCTCTCGAATGAAAAAAGGTTGGAGACCCCTGCACAAAGGTAATAGTAAAATAGCTTGGGACCCGGAGATCGGCTGAATGGATTAAAAACAGTAAAACTCATCTGTTTAACTCTAGGTGAGTTGGGAAATTAACCTATTTTCAAAAAAAAAGTGGAGTGTTCCTTTAACATTTCAGCTTGAATAAACATACTTGAGTTGACTGAACTTAAAACTTTAATGCAGCAGGGTAACAAATTATTTTAAGTTTTATTTTAAGACTCAACAAATTGTGTTTTTAGTTTTTTACAGTGTAGAGAAAACAAGCTCAAAAACTATAGTTGAGATACAACCTTTGTGAAAATGTCCTTTTTTCAGATGTTAAACTATAGCCTCAGTCACAGATGACCCTAATATTAATGCAGTGTTTGTTTATCATGGGGTGCAAAACTGCTTCTAATGTTTTCTGGTGAAAAAGAGCTGAACAATTTTGAACTGAACTAAATCAATAATTTATCCGTTCTGATGGAAACATGGTGCACAACTGGGAAATAATTAAGTGATGCAGTTTCAAACTGAGTGTTTAACTTCACATAGCGCTGGACGCTGCGGTTCTCTTTTGAATTTGGAAACGGCACATCACACCACTTTAGAAGCTTTGAATTGATCGCATTTAATGTCTAGCATTTGTTGACACTTGGACATCTCATGGAAACAGCAGCTTCGCTGATTGGTGGATTCTCTCTTTAGTTTCTCGACTTTCACAGCTGTGCGTTTTTGTGATGCCTCTGCATTTTCACTTTGAGGCACATATTAGTCATTTCTCTTGACTCAAGAAGAACAGTTCACACAAAAGACATCTTTCATCTCAGCAAAAGAGTCTCTTATCTGTTACTCCATGCTTGTCTTCTGTGGCTGCTTGTTCTGGCCTGGCTGTCCCTTGATGTATTACACCAAAGACTACCTGTGACACTTTCACGTCTATGTGACTTTAAAGTCAAGTTGCAGCCAGAACTCCTGAACTTTTCTTTTTATTTTGAGGATGATCAACCAATACAGTCTATTATCAACAGCTCTGCGCTTCCCTGAGCTGTCAAGAGCTGCTGAAATTAAACAATGATCCTCCGCGCCTTGAAAACATCCACATGCTGAAAATGTGTGGGTGGATATCAGTGCTCATGCTCGAATAATAGGAAACAGAAGAAATGTCTTTTCAGACAGTCTTATTGACATCTACTGCTACACTAAAGCTGCAGTACAATTCAGCTTAATTAAAACTGCTTTTCAAACTGCTAAACATATGTACGTATCATGTAAGAATGATAAATGATTAAACAATTACTAAAGTGCAAATAAAACTATTTAATCAATTTGCCATTGTAGTTAAGAGTGCCTTTATAAATGAATTAAACTCTTTACATATTTTTGTTTGACAATTTAAAGTGGCTATTTTTTTTTAATCATTTATTTCGTTTATTATTTTATGATTGCATACTTGATTCCTTATTCTTTTTTAAACATAGTCTTTAAGTCATAAGACTTTACTGTCTTTACTGCTACAAGAATGCTTCAGTATAATTAAACTTTAAAACACACACACACACACACACACACAAAAGTAACTTTTCAAGCTGCTAAATATATAGACATATTTAAAACTATTTATTTAATTTATTTTTAAATCTTTTTTTCTGTTTGTTCATTTGTTTATTTAAAAAATGGCTGTAAAAATGAATCATATTTTATTATTATTATTATTATTATTATTTGAATTCTTCTCGAGAAAAAAAAAACATTCAGACTTTTCTTGAAACTAAATTATGAATTAGATCGCAGCTCTCATAATTCTGAATTTATATCTCACAATTAAAAAAATAATAATTTAACTATTTTGACATATATTTATTTGGCTATTTGAAGGCAATTTTTATTTTAATTAATCATATATGTTATTATTATTATTATTATTATTATTATTATTATTATTATTATTTTTTATTTTTTATTTTTATGATTGCATACTTGATTCCTTCTTCTTTTTTAAACAATGTTATTCTGTCTTTACTGCTACAAGAATGCCCCAGTATAATTAAATGTAAAAAATAAATAAATAAAAATACATACATAAACAACTTTTCAAGCTGCTAAATATATATATATATATATATATATATATATATATATAGACATATTTAAAACTATTTACTTAATTTGTTTCTTAATCTGTAAAAAAAAAATATAATTATTAAATGATTATTAAATTGCAAATAAAATGTTTTTTATCCATTTGACAATTAAGTCAAAAAATGCATTTATAAATTAAACTGTTTTTATGTTTGTTTATTTATTTAAAAATGATCTGAAACTGAATTATATTTTATCAATTATTTAAAAAATGACTACTTGAAAAAAGTAATAATTCAGACTTTTCTTGAAACTCGCAATTATGAATTCTGAATTTACATCTCACAATAAAAATAAATAAATAAATAAAAAACCTTGTAGGATATAAATTCAGAATTTTGAGATGTAAACTATAAAATACAATTCACAATGCTAAATGTACATCTTGCAAATCTGACTTCACATTTAATTTTTTTTTATTTTTCGCAATATACTCTCAAACGTGATTTAACGTCTTGCAATTCTGAGAAGTATGTCAAGTCACAACTTTTTTGAGAGAAAATGTTACCTTGCTTTTTTTATCAGAATAAAAAAATCAGAAACAAACTTCCATATTTATTTCATATTGACCAGTGTACAAAGTCTTCAGTACAAAATCTCCTTATACGTTAAGCTAAAGCCATTTTGAAAGTTGCTTTAACTGTGAATATCAGCTAAATGACCATGTAAATGTAAACCGATTGTACTTAAAACTCATTCAAATTATGAAAATGCTTTTATCTAAGTCGCTTATGATTAAAGCTGACATCGGGCTTACCAAGAGAAAAATTCAAGAAAAATCCTTTACGGATTTGCCTTTTTTTTTATTTTTTAAGACTGCATGCTTACCGTATCATTAGCCGTTGTCATTAATTAAAATCAAACTTTGCATGAGGAATTATGAACCGCCAAGTTCTGAGAGCAGACGTTCATAAAGCAAAGTTTGCCACGCTCAACCTTGAGCTCGAACGCAATTATGTGCTGTGCCATAAAACCATAATCTAAACTCATTTCTCTCAATAATCCTCTTTTATTTTCCTCTTAACAACTTTTCTTTATTACTATAACAGGCGAAGTAATGTTTCAGCCTAAAAAAGAGGCCTGGCACATTAATGGGCAATGGTGCAATAAATATTAAATATCCCACATAGGAAAAGAGGATCAAAAAGACTATCTGATTTTGAACAGCCACATTGGCTGTATGAATAAATGATGGGAAACCCCTGGTTTCCAGATACCCAGCCCAGATCTAAAGGAAAGAAATTAACTAATACTGAACACTGAACTTTTTACGATAAACTTTTAGCCTTACTTCACAAACCTGAAACCTGTTTTTGTCATAGAAGTTATGTCTAAGTATGCAGCACAACGCGATGGATACATTTGAGTATGTTTATTTCCTTATTGAGGAAATAATTGCTGAGTTTTGAAATGTTTTTTTATTATCCAGAAATGTATTAATATTTAAAAAGAGGGGAAATGCAAACAATTGTAAAAACCAGCAGAATTTGCTTAAAATTTAATCAGGCTATTTAAGATGTAGATGAGTTTGTTTCTTCATGGGAACAGATTAGGAGAACTGATCCTCTGCAGTAAATGGGTGCCGCCAGAACGAGAATACAAACATCTGATAAAAACATCGCAATAATCCACAAGCAATCCACACCACTCCAGTCCAGTCCATCAATAAACATCTTGTGAAGTGAAAAACTGTGTGTAGACATTTTGAACTTTAAAACTTTACCTCTAGCTAAAATATTGCTTTCTCCAGTGGAAAAAAAAAGTCTGAATCATGAGCGAAATGTGACCTGATCCAGCAAAATGAGTCACAGTGACCCAAATTGCAAAACTGAGATTTTGATATCAAAAAGAGACCATACGCTTTAAAATGATATCCTAGTCAAATTCACACCCTGAATGGTTTTAAAGATATGCCCATTTGAGTTATGGTCGTCTGCCCTCTTTTTCCAAATGAAAAAGTTTGAAAAATGAAAAAAGTTTTTTGGCTGTTTTTTGTTGATATCTTTAAAAATCTATTGCATTTAAAGGGATAAACTATTTACAGTTGAAGACAAAATTATTAGCCCCTTAAAAAATATTTCATTCTTTTTCAAATAACTCCCAAGTGTTGTTAAAAGGAAAGATGATTTTATCAACACAGCATTTTTAAACATAATATTTTATTCAGGAAGCTTTTAGGGTTTGTAATACAAATAGAAATAAATGTATAACCAATCATTTTAAAAAGTCTACTGTTCAAAATTATTAGCCCTCTGATGTTAATAGTCAATAGTGTGTCCCTTTTGCTTGATAACAGCCTTTAGTCGTTTGCTGTAGTTTTCAACAAGTTTCAAGCATGTCTCCTGAGGAATGACAGCCCATTCTTCCTTAGCAAATCTCTCAAGCTCCTCCAGATTTGTTGGTCTTCTGGTGCAAACTCTGGACTTTAGTGTGCCCCACAGATTTTCTATTGGACTCAAGTCTGGGCTTTGTGCAGGCCAGTCAAGTACACTCACTTTGCTTATTTGGAGGTATTTCTTCACCAGAAATGAGGTATGCTTTGGGTCGTTATCATGCTGGAAGACAAAATGTTGACCCAAACCAAGTTACGACTGGGTCGACTTTCTGAGGTTGTCTTTCAAAATCATCTTATAGTCTTCCTTTTTCTTGTTTCTTTCAACCCTGACGAGATTCCCAGTTCCAAACGCACTAAAACATCCCCACAGCATTATACTCCCACCACCATGTTTCACTGTGGGAACGGTGTTCTTGGGGATGAATGCCTCTCCCTTCTTTCTCCAAACATAGGCAACATCTCTATGGCCAAAAAGCTCTAGTTTTGTCTCATCTGACCAAAGGACACGTTTCCAGTATGCATCACATTCCCCCAGGTTGTCCTTAGCAAACTTCATTCTAGCTTGGAGGTGTCTCTTCTTCAGAAGTGGTCTTTCTTGGTTGGCAACCTTGTAGTTCATTCCTGTGCAGGGCTCTAGTGACTGTCTTCGTTGAGACATCAATTCCAGACTTGGCTAAGTCATTCACTAGTGTCTTGGCAGTTGTTCTTGGGTCTTTAGAAACCTCTCTCACTAGTTTTCTTTCCAAAGTTTTTGAAATATTTCGCTTCCTGCCTCTGCCCGTCTTGTTCTCCACTGTGTTGGTCTCTTTAAACTTCTTGATAATGCATCTCACTGCAGTTCTTGACACTTGAAAACAGTTTGATAAACGTGTGTATCCTTCTCCATCTTTATGAGCATTAACAATTCTTTCTCTCAAGTCCAAACTAATTTATTTTGTCTTTGCCATGATGACAGTGCATATTATTTTACTAGTTGTTTTGCAAGATAGTAATCCTCAGCTTAAAGAGCAATTTAAAGGCTTAACTATGTTAATTAGGTTAATCAGGCAAATTAGGTTAATTTGGCAAGTCATTGGACAACAGTGGTTTGTTCTATAGCTAATCAAACTAATAATTTCTTAAGAGGGCTAATAATATTGACCTTAGCAGTTTTTTATGTATTTATTTTTTTTAAATTCTTTTATTCAAACAACTATAAGAAATCAGACTTTCTCTAGAAGAAAAAAAAAATGTTAAATTTCACAGGGGGACTAATAATTTTGTCTTCAACTGTATTTTACAGCTTAATTTGACCCAAGACATTTGTAAATATATAAAAATACTATTAAACCAGGCTGAAGCTTAAGCTTTTTAAGTATTTATTTGAATAAATATTTTAAAAGGCACTTTTACAAAGATTTACTAAAATCAGAAAGATTGAACAGAGTTCCTACATTTTTGCTTGAGAGAGAGGGTGTGTCATTGTGTGTGTGTGTGTGTGTGTGTGTGTGTGTGTGAGATAAAAATTATTCTTTTCCTGAAAGTTTAAATAGATGTTTACTTTTTATGGGCATTCTTACCTTTATAAAGTCATTTTTTGTGCATCGTCTATTGAGTCTAATTCTTACATTTAATCTGTCAATTATAATAACAATACATTTAGGCTGTTAGGCTGCTAAACAAATTAAATCAGTACAAAAAATTTTGCAGAAGTTGCATTTAAAGTGGCATTTAGATGCATTTACACATGATAAAGCAGCTATATTTAAAGAAACGAGTCACCTTCATGTTGCTCAGAGACGCAAAATAGTGCTGTGGCAGTGTTTGAAATGATTTTTGTTGGCAAAATTAAGCAAAAACAGGAAATATGCTGTCTAAAACGTAAGTCTTTTAACATCAACTTCTTGTTTCTTGAACTGAACTATAAAATCAATATCACATTTGAGGTCATGCTGATTTTGGAAGAAAAAAACGGCACTCTTCGTGTGATATTGTTTAACTAAATGAAATGATATAAATATATACATTTTCTGCCCCTATACCTTGAATTCTGTGATCATTCTAAATGCATTTTAATTGACTGAATCATGCAATGAAAGAAAGCACTCTAAATGCGTACTTACTAGATTTCATCATGTAATGTAATGTTATGCGGGCACTCTGTATGTGTGTTTTGACCAGCGTTTATGTCACTGTTTATGTACATTTCTAAGCTTTTTGGCTGATTTTATATATTGATTATATATTTTAATAGTAATTTAAATACCTTACTCAATTATCTGGACTACGAAACTTTGGGAGATTATTTTTGAATGTCTGTTCTCATTGTTTTTTTTCACATTATCGGCTCATATCTCAAAATGGAAAGTTGCGACTTCTGACTAATTTCGCCAGATCGGGCCACAAATGTGCACAGATCAAGCACCATTTGCAAGTGAAAACAGCCAAAAATATGTCAGTGGATTTTGATGTGAGAGGACAATAGGAGATGGACCTTTTCGTTGGAGAAAGCAATATTATGGACTATGGACCAGAATATAATTGTTTCTTAAAAGCACAGCTTTTTGCTTAAAAAATGTTAATTGATGGACTGGAGTGGTGTGGATTACTTGTGGATTATTGTGATGTTTTTATCAGCTGTTTGGACTCTTATTCTGACAGCACCCATTTACTGCAGAGGATCCATTGTTGAGCAAGTGATGCAATGTTACATTTCTCCAGATCTGTTCCTATGAATAAAACTCATCTACATCTTGGATGGCCCGAGGGTGAGTAATTTTCTGGGTGAACTACTGCTTTAAATGTATTTTCATTTAAAGAAAATCTTTCTGATTTAAAAAGTTACATTTGTCAACCTGATTTATTGAGATGCATATGCACTTTTTCATCACAGTTATGTATAAACATTCACTCTTCTAACAAATAAAATGCATCAGTTAAAGTTAGTTATCTGCAGAAACAGGTATGTAAAACACGGTAAAGGATGTTCTAGATTGATAATTGCACACCTGCAGCACAATGCTAGCACTGTCATTTTTTCTGTTTATAGGTCATCGTAAGCATCAGACAACTGAACGCAGGGTGACTGTAAGTCAGACAAATATTGCAGGAAACTTTAAAAGTTTGTAAGGGACTTTTTACATGAGTGAGTGCAACTTTGAATGACATGAACTAGGGTGTTTTTCATGATTACTCATTAAATGGCATTTAATATTTTTTTTTTTACAATTCTGCAGGAGCATTAAGCCTAAAATACAACACTGATACATTATAATGTGCCCATAAAATCAAATTTTATCTACGCTTGTTGGCCCAACCAATCCACTTAGATGTCATATTCTAGGAAAGAGATTTGCCTGCTGCTGGACCAAAATATCTCTTTTGTAATTTGTGACAGGTTTGGAATGTAAAAATGTCAGCTGTAACCTTTGAAGAAATACCCTTTCCCAAAAGCTTTTTAGGGCCCTGTCAGAGGATCCGACAAAATCAGCACTCGGCTGTCAAGAGCATTGTTTAATGTGCCTCCGTCAAAATGTCTGTAATTTGTAGAAAATGTCATGTCAGCATTGCCCGTGCGTGTTATTATGCACTCTTTACAGGTGCGTGCGATATACTTCAAATGTGGGGAAATCGTGAAGAGCATCTCGGTATATGAATCAACTGTCACATTATCAAAACAGTCATGGAAATTTGATGAAAGGACTTGAGTTCTCAGACACTGTATTCATATTACATTTTTAATGCATTGATTTGTTTTATTGTTCTAATTCTAGTGCTGTAAAAAAACAAAACAAAAAACAATGTAGAAACAAGAACTAGAGGATTCTGTAGACAAACTTTGAAGTTGGCTTCAAACATGTTTTAGCATGTTGTTAGCATGATTTAACATGTTGTTAGCATGGTTTAGAATGTTGCTATTTGCTTCTTTATTTTTTTACATATTGCTTGTGTGTTTTAGCACATTGTTAGGGTGATTTAACATGTTGCCTGCATGATTTAGGGTGTTGCTAACATGATTTAATGTTGCCAGCATGATTTATGGTGTTACAACCATGTTTTGACACTTTGTTACCATTTTTGTATACATTGCTCGTATGTTTTAGCATGTTGCTAGCATGATTTAACACTTTGCTAACATTTTAACACACTCCTTGTATGTTTTAGCTAGTCTGATTTAGCATGTTTCTAGCATGATGTAACAAGTTACCATCATGATTCAGAATATTGCTAGCATGTATTACCATGTTTTATCCTTTGCCTCCATTTTTTTTACACTTTGCTTATATATTTTAGCATGTTGCTAGCATGGTTTGAAGAGTTGCTAGCATGATTAAACATTACCTGCATGATTTAGAACATTGCTAGCATGTTTTAACACTTTGCTACCGTTTTTTTTTTTTTTACACCTTGCTGGTATGTTTTAGCATGCTGCTAGCATGGTTTAGGATGTTTCTACCATGATTTAACATTTTTCTACCATTTTTTACACCTTGCTTATGATTTAGCATGTTGTTAGCCTGCTTTAGCATGCTTCTAACATGATGTAACAAATTACCATCATTATTTAGAATATTGCTAGCGTGTATTAGCATGTTCCTATCGTGTTTTATCCTTTGATACTTTTTTTAACACTTCTCTTGTATGTTTTGATATGTTGCTAGCCTGATTTACCATGTTGCTAGCATGGCCTTTTGTACCATTTTTTTTTACTCATTGTTTGTTTTAGCATGTTGCTAGCATGATTTAACACTTTTCTACCACTTTAACACATTTCTTGTACATTTTACCATGTTGCTAGCCTGATTTAACATTTTTTTAGCATGATGTAGCAGCTACCATCATGATTCAGAATGTTGCTAGCATGTATTAGCATGTTTCTACCATGTTTTATAATTTGCTTTAATTTTTTGTTGCTAGCAATATTTAAAACTGTTCTACCATTTTCTCACATTACTTATTTATTATTTTATACTTTTCTACTATTTTTTGCACATTGCTTGTATGTTTTAGCATGTCGCTAGCATGT
>CM065120.1:5850000-5867500 GCA_033026305.1 Cirrhinus molitorella
TGGATTTAATTAATTAATTAATTTATTTATTTATTTATTTTAATTTGTCCATACATTATCATGCATAAGTAATAAAAGATAAAATAAAACTAAATGTTAAAGCAAAGCAGGCACACAGTTAACAGTAATTTATCAAAATTGACAAAAGAAACCTAAAATAAATCAAAACTTGAGAAAAATCAATTTATTTTGAGGCTCCCTTTGTTTATGCACTTCATATGTCCATAAAAATGTCCATGTCGTAAATTGGAATTGGAAAACAAAAGGTTTCTTCGGCCTGTGAAAGCTGAAGAAGAGCTTTCTTCTGGTCTTGCTCTTTCAGTTAGAGGAACCTCAGCTCTTTCACCAAATGTCTGAAGGCACAGAGGTTTTTCTGCAGGTCCTTGGATCCTGAATGATCTGTACAAACAAATAGAATATAGTGTTGGAAATACCTTCAATAATAATGTGCATTCAATAACACATAATGCTAAAAAGTTATGTGTTTTAGTCAGGATGTAGAAAGCATTATCAAGTGTTGAATTTATTTATTTTTTTTTTTATTTTTTTTTTTCAAGTGCCCCCATTTGAGACATAAAAACATACCCTGCTGCTGATTTCAATTTCCTGCTCTTCCGGCGCTTGCACATCAGTGAGGACATGTTTCCTGTGAGAAAAATTATGGTAATGTGCAGTCATTTATTTGATCAAAAATACAATACTGCAAAATGTTATTACAATATAAATAAATGGTTTCTGTTTTAATATACATCTTTTTTTTTTTTTTTTTTCTGTGATGCAAAGCTGAACTTCAGTCTTCTCAGCTATTACTTTAGTCTTCAGTGTCACATGATCCTTCAGAAATCATTCTAATATGCCGATTTATTTTTAGAACTATCAATGTTGGTAACAGTTGTGCTGCCAAATACTTTTTTTTTTGGAACCTGTGATACTTTTTTCAGGATTCTTTGATAAATAACAAGTTAAAAAGAACAGCATTTATTAAAAAATATAACAATATAGTCTTTGCTATCACTTTTTTTTCTCAATTTAACACATCCTTGATGAATAAAAGTTATAATAATTTTGTGAAAAAAAGAACAAAAAATTCCTGACCCCAATCTTTTGAATAGTATATTGTTAGAAAAGATTTCTATTTTAAATAAATGTTTTTAAACTTTTTATTCATCTAAGAATCCTAAAAAAAAGGTTCCAAAAAGATATTTAGCAACACAACTGTTTCCAGCACTGATAATAAATCAGCATATTAGAATGATTTCTGAAGGATCATGTGACACTGAAGACTGGAGTAATGATGCTGACAAATTCAGTTTGATTACAGAAATAGATTTTTTTATGTATATTAAATGTATAATGTACATTAAAATAGAATAACTTTAAAATAGAAGATTGTTTTTCTGTATTTTTGATTGAATAAACACAGCCTTGATGAGCATTAGAAACTTACAAATACATTATTGCAAAAAAAAAAAAAAAACTGATCCCAAGATTTTGACCGGCAGTGTATGTGTATATATACAGTAGTCAACATTTGAAGTGGATCAAAACCTTGTCCTAAAACCAAAACAATACCCAGGACAACTTTATGAACTTTTTTTCTCACCATTAGCATGAAGATACCACAGTCAGCGGAGCCAGCCAAATGTTGTGGAACATTCTTAAATAATACAATATCATTCAGTTATTCCTGGAAAGAATACAACACACCATTTGTATTAGTAGCTTTGTTTTATGAAAGCCTTATAAATCTTACCTTGTTTCAGCCACCTCATCTATCTATAATCTGATTAAATTGTTACAATAAAATGCTGATCCAAAACACTACATGGCGCTATGCTTAGTAAAATAGCCTTTGCTCCGCCCATTTCCGGCTTGACGCTGTTGGCCTGGCGCTGCTGCCCCGGGACTGCTGTGACGTAAGGGTTCTGCGGTTCTGCAATCGGTCACTGTTGAGTCCAGCAGCAACAGCAATAAACCCGCATTGAAGTGCACTTTACAAATTGAAATATTGCCGCATTAAGAAACGACAGGTTTTACGGCAGGAAAATTGAACACTCATTGGCTCTTGCCTGCATTCGTCACAGATTACGTGTTTAAATGATGCGCGGGTGCCTTTACGGAGTGGAACAGGATAATAATCTGGATACTATTTGTAGTGATTAACAATTGAAATTCTGCTCTGCACCTCAAACAAGCCTACTGTATTCTGCCAGAGAGGACTGCGGCTGCAAACGCATCGTCATTTGGATTACTTTTTGGTACGGCTATATGCTTTTATATTCGCTATAAGATGGGTAGGTTACAGTTTGGAGATAAGTAGGTTAAGGGAGCTAAAAATCTAAATTGCGTATTATAAAATGATAAAAATACATATTTGCTATAAAATGGGTAGGTTTGGGTTTGGGGGTAGGTTAAGGGGGCTAAAAATCTAAATTGCTTATTAAAAAAACGATAAAAATGCATTGACAAGAAAATCTTAATGAAACAAAAGATACATAAATATTTTAAGTTTATGTAGCTATTTGTAAGTTTAAGCTCAAACGAAAGAACTCCAACTCATGTTCTTAACTAAAAAAACTGTGTTGTAAAACAATTGCACTGTAAAACAGGGTTGGGTGATGTTTACCAAATCGACATCGGACAATGTCTGCAGTAAAACATTGTGATGGACGATGACATTGGCCGGGGGGTGGGGTTGAAGTGTCAAGCTGTATTCAGAAAGGCACAGCAAACAAATAATGCGAGCTAAAGGGAGCTGCTAACGGTTGCATGCTTACTGTACATTTCACTTACTACATAAACAGTCTAAAGTGGCTTTCACACCAAACGTGGCACGCGCTGCGCTATAAAACCCATTCAATAGCTTGTGTGGTGCGAGGACGGTTGGTTGCTGCGTCGACCAAAGCACAGGCGCAGCGGAGCACACCACTGGCGCGCAAGCCGCACACGCCGTTCAAAATAGTTTAACTTTTGCCACTGCACCTACTGCGCTCTGGCCAGCGTAGCACAAATCGCTTTGTGTCTGAAGGCCGCGTTTAGTGTGAAAGCCGCTTGAGGACGATGGCGAATGATTTGCGGATCATGAGCACCACTGACAAGCATCTAACCTTGTGAAACTGACGATCTACAGTCATGGCCAAAAGTTTTGGCAGTGACATAAATTTTGTGTTTTGAAAGGTTTGCTGATTAAGCTGTTGTGGTGTTCATTCACATTGCTTTTAGATTATTGTGTAGAGATCACATGCATTTTATATAATTGCTAAAAGTTTCATTGGTCAAAAAAATTTATTTTGCACAAAACAAAATAATTTCACTGTTTTTTGATCCTGACACAAAATGATCTGCTAACACCAGTTGACTAATATCAGCAGCACATGTGAAAGTGTGATTGAGCACTAGAGCACTAGTGAAATAACTATCATGCCAATTAGATTGTAACAGCAGACTGATTGCTATAAAAGGAGGGAATAAGAGCTTCCAATCATTGTGTTCTTGTTAGCAATGGTCATCGCTTTGCATCAAAATGGCCTCACATGCAAGGAAATTGCTGCAAAGAATATTGCACCTGAAAGAACCATTTACCGGATCATCAAAAACTTTAAGGAAAGAGGTTCAACTGCATCGCAACTGCATCCCAGAGTGTCCAGCAAGCGCCAGGACTGTCTCCTCCTGAGGAGTCAGTTATGGAATCGTGCCACAACCAGTGCAGAGCTTGCTCAAGAATGGCAACAGGTGGGTTTGAGAGCATCGGCACGCACAGTGAGGCGAAGACTTTTGGACAATGGACTGGTGTCAAGAAGGGCAGCAAAGAAGCCACTTCTCTCCAGGAAAAACATCAAGGACAGACTAAAATTCTGCAGGAAGTACAAGGCTTGGACAGCAGAAGACTGGCGCAAAGTTATTTTCTCTGATGAAGCTCCCCTCTGTTCTGTTTGGGACATCTGGAAAATCGATTGTCCGGAGAAGAAAAGGTGAACGCTACCATGAGTCCTGCGTCGTGCCAACAGTGAAACATCCTGAGACCATCCATGTGTGGGGTTGCTTTTCAACCAAGGGAGTGGGCTCTCTCATAATTCTGCCAAAAAGCACTGCCATGAATAAAGAATGGTATCAAAATGTCCTGCAAGAGCAACTTCTTCCAGTGATCCATGAGCAATTTGGTAGTGATCCGTGCATTTTTCAGCATGATGGAGCACAATGTCACAAAGCAAAAGTGATAAAGAAGTGGCTTGAAGATCATGACATTGAAATTTTGGATCCTTGGCCAGGCAACTCCCCGGATCTCAACCCCATTGAGAACCTGTGGTCAGTCCTCAAAAGGCAAGTGGACAAGCAGAAGCCCACAAATTGTGGTCAACTCTGAGAACTAATATGGCAAGAATGGATCGCCATCAGTCAGGATTTGACCCAGAAACTAATATCCAGCATGCCAGAGCGAATTACAAAGGTTATGAAGAACAAGGGTCAACACTGTAAATATTGACTCATTATAATTTTTTTGACAATAAAATCCTTTAAAACGTATAATAAGCTTATCATAGTTTTTCAGTATACCATACAAACATGTGGAAAATGATCTACAAATGCTGCAGCAGTAAACTTTGCAAAACACAATATTTATGTCACTGCCAAAACTTTTGGCCATGACTGTACTATACACAGAGCATGTGATGATAAACTTCAGCTTCAGTGAAAACAGGCTTACAAAAACGTGTCTACAAATCTACAATATAATTTTTGCTGTCCTTTTCTGAGAGTGTAAGTAATGTTTATTTAACCAAGAAAATGTGACAGAGACATTAATCTAAATTTGATTGGGGAAAAAAAAAGAAAAAAGATTAAATGTTAATTTATTCTAGTTTTCAGTTTAATTAACTTTTTAAAGTATAATTAATTTACTTTTTTTATTTTGTGAACTATTTCTTTATTCCTATTTACATCAGATGTTATTATATCAGAACAATACTGTGTTTAAGACATTTTTTATTATTCATTTTGAGCTTCTGCCTTAGACAGAGCATCACAAAATCAAATCTAAATCACAGCTGGGGTTTCTCTTATCGTTCTCTTCTCATTAAACAGTTCTCTCACCCACATTCATTCTGCCAGCACTGCTTATTTTTCCTTTTAAATAATAATACGACAGTCTTCCTTTCGTTCTCATATAAGCAATAGTACTACTACTAATAACAACAATATATCATGAATTTGACCATGCAAGAGTTTAAAACAGGAGTCGATATTTAATCTGAGATGTTTTCCTCTCATTTGTCTTCATGTGAATGATAAATACAAACTGGGATTTAATCCAAATGCAGGAGCATATGTTTGAGGTGCCGTTGATAGTGCTCTTCCCAGCTGAACACGCACTTCCTCTGCACCTGGCTTACTCATGCACAAATAAATTGTGTCTATAAAAGCATGACTTTAACATCCTAGTTTTCTAGAGAACATCTTCCAGGCAGTTGCATTAGAAAGGCTTGTAAAAATACGAGTAAATATTAACTTTGATAATCAAAAGCAATGCCACAGCCTTGACACAAAGTGTCATAGGCCATTTTGAGCTGGAAATGTACTGTTTGGGAAGTAGGATTTGATTTCTAGTGTGATGACTAGTGTGTTTTTTTAAGTCTGTGACTACAGTCAGCAACAAAAACCTGTGATCTTTGCTGATTTTACTTCACAGTAACAAAATCCAAGGGCATCTAAAACTGAGCTGATTGATATTTAAAGATAGATAGATAGATAGATAGATAGATAGATAGATAGATAGATAGATAGATGGATGTTCATTCTAATATCATGTTAGTGACATGCTAATCATGTTGAAACGTGCTAACAACATGTTAATTATGCTAGAACAATGCTAGTGACATGCTAAACATGCTAACAACATACTCATCATGCTAATCATGTTAAAATATACTAATCATGTTAGAATCATGCTTGTAACATGTTAGCAAAATGCTAATCATGTCAACAACATACTAGTCATGTTAGACTCATGCTTTCAACATGATAGCAACATGCTAATCACGTAAACAACATGACATGCTAGCAATATGTTATTCATGCTGAAAACATTGTAACAACATGCTAATCATATTAGAATCATGCTAACAACATGTCAACAATGTGATGTTCATGATGACAATATGCTAATCATATTAATCATGTTAAAACATACTAAACATGATAGCAACATGGTAATGTTAAAACATGCTAAAATGTTAATCATGCTAACAGTGTGTCAAAAATGCCAAAACATGCTAATCATGCTAAAATAAACATACCAACATGCTAATCATTGTAGAAACATGTTTATTATGCTGGCAAAATGTTAATCATGATAAAACATGTTAGCAACATGTTAATCGTTTTAAAAAGCTTGCTAACAACATAATCATGATGACAAATTGTTAATCATGTTAACAATATGCTAGCAAACACGATAATCATGCTAAAACATATTAAACATGCTAACATGATATCAACACGGTAATCATGCTTACAACATGCTTATCTTTTTAGCAAAATACTTATCATGCTAACATGTTAATCATGCTAACAACATGCAAACAACATAATACA
Source organism: Cirrhinus molitorella (assembly GCA_033026305.1). NCBI lineage: Eukaryota > Metazoa > Chordata > Actinopteri > Cypriniformes > Cyprinidae > Cirrhinus > Cirrhinus molitorella. The sequence goes on from CM065120.1 coordinate 5,856,592, forward strand.
ATATTTGTGCTAACAATATGTTAATTATGTTAAAAAGCATGTTAGCAACATGATGATCATGCTAGCAACATGTTAACAACATGATAATCATGATGACAATATGCTAATCATACTAATCATGTTAAAAAATACTAAACATGATAGCAACATGGTAATGTTAAAACATGCTAACATGTTAATCATACTAAGAGTGTGTCAAACATGACAAAACATGTTAACAACATGCTAGTCATACTAAAATATGCTACCAACATGCTAATCATTGTAAAAACATGTTTATCAAGCTGGCAAAATGTTAATCATATTAAAACATGCTAGCAACATGATAAGCATTTTAAATAGCGTGCTAACAACATAATCACAATAACAAAATGCTAATCATGTTAACAACATGCTAGCAACACGATAATAATGCTGAAACATATTAAACATGCTAACATGATATCAACACGGTAATCATGCATACAACATGGTTATCTTTTTAGCAAAATATTTATAATGCTAACAACATGCAAACAACATAGCATATTCATGCTAACAATATGTTAATCATGTTTAAAAGCATGTTAGCAACATGATGATCATGCTAGCAACATGTTAACAACATGATGATCATGATGACAATATGCTAATCATACTAATCATGTTAAAACATAGTAAACATGATAGCAACATGCTAGCAACATGATAGCAACATGGTAAAGGTAAAACATGCTAACATGTTAATCATGCTACCATTCTGTTAGCTTTAGCAAAAATGCCAAAACATACCAACATGTTAATCATGCTAAAAAATTCTACCAACTACTAATCATGCTAGAAACATGTTAACAACATGCTAATCATACTCATCATGCTAATCATGTTAAAACATACTAATCATGTTAGAATCATGCTTGCAACATGTTAACAACATGATAGCAACACTATAATCATGCTAAAACATACTGAACATGTTAACATGATATCAACACATAATCATGCTTACAACATGTTTATCTTTTTAGCAAAATACTTATAATGCTAACATGTTAATCATGCTAACAACATGCAAACAACAATACAATATTCATGCTAACAATGTTAATCATTTAAAAGCATGTTATCAAAATGATGATCATGCTAGCAACATGTTAACAACATGATGATCATAATGACAATATGCTAATCATACTAATCATGTTAAAACATACTAAACATGATAGCAACATGGTAATGTTAAAACATACTAACATGTTAATCATGCTAACAGTGTGTAAAAAATGCCAAAACATGCTAATCATGCTAAAATATGCTACCAACATGCTAATCATTGTAGAAACATGTTTATTATGCTGGCAAAATTTTAATCATGATAAAACATGCTAGCAACATGTTAATCGTTTTAAAAAGCTTGCTAACAACATAATCATGATGACAAATTGTTAATCATGTTAACAATATGCTAGCAACACGATAATCATGCTAAAACATATTAAACATGCTAACATGATATCAACACGGTAATCATGCTTACAACATGCTTATCTTTTTAGCAAAATACTTATCATGCTAACATGTTAATCATGCTAACAACATGCAAACAACATAATACAATATTTGTGCTAACAATATGTTAATTATGTTAAAAAGCATGTTAGCAACATGATGATCATGCTAGCAACATGTTAACAACATGATAATCATGATGACAATATGCTAATCATACTAATCATGTTAAAAAATACTAAACATGATAGCAACATGGTAATGTTAAAACATGCTAACATGTTAATCATACTAAGAGTGTGTTAAACATGACAAAACATGTTAACAACATGCTAGTCATACTAAAATATGCTACCAACATGCTATGAAAACATAAAAACATGTTTATCAAGCTGGCAAAATGTTAATCATATTAAAACATGCTAGCAACATGATAAGCATTTTAAATAGCGTGCTAACAACATAATCACAATAACAAAATGCTAATCATGTTAACAACATGCTAGCAACACGATAATAATGCTAAAACATATTAAACATGCTAACATGATATCAACACGGTAATCATGCATACAACATGGTTATCTTTTTAGCAAAATATTTATAATGCTAACAACATGCAAACAACATAGCATATTCATGCTAACAATATGTTAATCATGTTTAAAAGCATGTTAGCAACATGATGATCATGCTAGCAACATGTTAACAACATGATGATCATGATGACAATATGCTAATCATACTAATCATGTTAAAACATAGTAAACATGATAGCAACATGCTAACAACATGATAGCAACATGGTAAAGGTAAAACATGCTAACATGTTAATCATGCTACCATTCTGTTAGCTTTAGCAAAAATGCCAAAACATACCAACATGTTAATCATGCTAAAAAATTCTACCAACTACTAATCATGCTAGAAACATGTTAACAACATGCTAATCATACTCATCATGCTAATCATGTTAAAACATACTAATCATGTTAGAATCATGCTTGCAACATGTTAACAACATGATAGCAACATGCTATTCATGTCAACATCATAATATGTTAATCATGCTAACATGTTAATCATGTTAAAAAGCGCTAACACGTGCTAATCATGTTACGCACATGCTTATCATGCTGGCAAAATGTTAATCGTGCTAAAACATGCTAGCAACATGTTAATCGTTTTAAAAAGCGTGCTAACAACATAATCACGATGCCAAAATGCTAATCATGTTAACAACATGCTAGCAAAACAATATCCAATGCTAAAGCATATTAAACATGCTAACATGATATCAACACGATAATCATGCTTACAACATGCTTATCTTTTTAACAAAATACTTAGAATGCTAACAACATGCAAACAACAATACAATATTCATGCTAACAATAGGTTAATCATGTTTAAAAGCATGTTAGCAACACGATGATCATGCTAGCAACATGTTAACAACATGATGACAATATGCTAATCATACTAATCATGTTAAAACATACTAAACATGATAACAACATGGTAATGTTAAAACATGCTAACATGCTAATCATGCGAAAAATATGCTACCAACAATGCTAATCATTGTAGAAACATGTTAACAACACGCTAATCATGCTAAAACATGCTAACAACATGCTAACAACATGTTAAATCATGTTAAATCAAACTTTACAACTGCTTCAAACGTTCAGACAAGGTTTTGAAGTAAACTTTGGAGTTTGTTTGTAAATTTTACTCATCTAGTACTGTATTTGTTTTATTCCCTTAGCCTAAACCTACCCCTCACACAAAACATTACGCACTTTCAGATTTTCAAAAACTTCATTCCATATGATTCATAAGCTTGTTTTCTCATGGGGACTAAAAAAGTCCCCACAAGGACAAAGACAAGGACTTTGGATATTGCCATTTTTGTGGGAACATTTTGTCCCCATACCTAAATCACACACACACACATACACATTTATTATATTTCTTGGTCAGTGGATTTATTGTAGTTTGTGAGGAAAAAAAGAAAAAAGGGATAGAATTGCCCCTAGCTTCGCCTCTCCGTCTGCTTTGTGAAAAGCATTCCATCCACTCTACTTCCTGTTGAGTCTTTCAGCACTACATTAGAGACTTTAGTTCTGAAAATATACTGCATTCATTGCTTTTTGTCCCTCTTTAAACTGCTAAATGTTTCCCGGTCAAAGATATTGAATGCCAAAGGACAGAGAGCAGAGAGCAAAAAAAAAAACAAAAAAAAACACAGCAACAAAACATTTGTCAACACAGCTTGAACTACAACACAAAGAGCAGCGCTAGCACACGATAGCATTTGAACTATTTATGTGTCTCTCACAACAAAAGTTCCTGCTCCAGGGAGCTGAGAATCAGTCTCCTCCGTGGGCCGTGTTTATGAAGATGAATTTCTCATAGGCAGGGGATTTTTTAGTAGCTGTGGGCCTCGTAGTTGATGGGTTAGAGTTCAACGAGATGCAAACGGCCTCGTAAGAATACGCGGTGCTTTTGGCAAACATTTTGTGAATCTCAAATCAATTTGGATAAAAAGCATCCGCTAAATGAATAAATGAATAAATGTTAATGTGAATTTTCCAATGCTCTGTTGTGCACTTTGGCTTGTCGATGTGTAATTTTTTGCTGAGCTGGCAGGCATCAGTGTTCACCTCATCAGTTATTCTTCTGATATCCTGCAGTCTTTATGAACCAAAAATTTCAATTTTGCACAGGACTCTCTGCCATTGCTTGTCACTTCATGCTTTCTGGACTATTGCACGCTGTAATCTCTTTTCCTGCTGGCCTTTTCCTCAAGAATGGTTTCTCAGGCGCAAATCGGCCAACAAAACCACCTCTTTTAAGACTTCCCATGATTGAAACGTTTACCTTGGTGGTGAATGACTCCTCTAGATGCTGAGCAAGCATTTTGCTGGATTTCCACACTTCTCCAAGTTTTTCATGAATGTTCGGCAGCTTAAATACCCCAAAATCAATTTATTGCTGACTACGACCTTGTTTGATACAAAAGTATGATTATGAAGTGTTTTAGCATGTGCATGACTTTGATTCTTCTACTAAAGAAGTCACTGTGGTTGTCTTTTTTGTTCGGTGTGAATGAAGCATTTGCCAAGGGAAGATGGTTTTCGGACTTTCACGGTTTGATGACCTTAGGTGTATTTGTAAAAGCTTCTGAGGTTACCTTTTGTATCTAGTAAACACAAAGACGGCAGTGCAGTTGTTTGAGGAACAACAGTAGAAAATACACAATAGAGACAATCTCAAAGGACAGTGTTGGCGGTCAGTGTGTTTTCACTGGCTATTAGAGAGGTGTAAAGAGAGACCGAAAAATTACACTTTCCATGAATACAGCAGAGATCGTATGTTTAAAGGCCACAAAACCTTTTCTGAGGCAAAAACCTTACTTATGTATTTGTTTGTTTTAATGCAATTATATATTGAACTATAAAACGTACCTTGAGTAAAATGTTTTTTGTTTTTCTCTATAAAATTATTCTTATTGTTATTAATGTATCTAATAAACTGCAATTAAATGTAATAATAATAATAATATTATTATTATTATTATTATTATTATTATTATTATTATATTGAATTGTATTAGTAGTAGTAGTGGTAGTAGTAGTAGTAGTAGTCATATTTTTGAATTATATAATTATTATTATTATAAATAAAAAATATAGTTTTATTATTATTAAACATATTACTAAATGAATAGTACATTAATATATTCATTTTAAGTTGATTATTATTATTATTATTATTATTATAAATTGAATAAATTAAAATTAAATGTAATAATTATTCTTATTATTAATTAAAATAAATCATTTTATTAATTATGAGTATTTAATCTATTATTAAATGAATAATAAATTAATAAATTTGTTTAAAATTAAATTATTTATTATGATTAATATTATTTAATATTATTTAATATTGATATTATTTGAATAATATTTATTTCAATTTAACTGCAATTATTATTATTATTATTATTATTATTATTATTATTATTATTATTATTATTATATTCAACTATAAGACTTACCTTTATAAAAAAAAAATCTCTATTAAATTATTTTTTATTCCTCTCTCTAATTTGAAATTAAATATAATAATAATAATAATAATAATAATAATAATAATAATAATAATAATTAGTAGTAGTAGTAGTAGTATTTTTTAATTATATAATAATAATAACAATTATTATTATTATTATTATTATTATATTCAACTATAAGACTTACCTTTTATAAATAATAATAATAATAATAATAATAAAATGTATTAGAATCATCATCGTTTGATAGAGATTTTTGTAAAATAGTGTTTTATTTGAAGCATTTATTGCTAGGCAAAAATGAAGGTTTCATTTTGGTAACAGGGTTACAAACCCCATAAAATGAATAGACAATAAAACAGCTCAAATAAAATTTTATTGGAGGCTGATGATCACCATCTTCTGAAAGGTTAAGTATCTCGATCCTTTCACTGACCGTCTTGTTGAAAAGGAAAACATAATTATGTTTAGGCTTTACTGTATGCTTTAACCATCAAAGCATTTAACAATTACTGTCTAATTATACAAATGGAAATACATTTAAAAAAGGTACATTTATTTAATGTGACTTCTGTTTTGTTTTTAACAAAGAGTAAATTGGGGTAATTAAGGTAATATCACATTTATTTATTTATTTATTTATTCTTTTTTTTTACTTAATTGTGAAAATGAAGTGCCACGTTTCACAAAAATCAGTTTTAACTAATAAGACTACACTGAGACCCTGCACATGTTTTGAAGGCATTTTATGGGGTGTATTGATCCATGATGGCCTTTCAAAAATGCCTGCTTGATAAAGTAGGAGAGTATTCCAGCGGGGCAGTCCTGAAGGGATTTCTCTTTGACAGCCCCTTCTCAGCACGTTTAATGCAATGCACAAGGTCATGTAGATGTATGCATAATGGACCTCACGTTGCCAGCGGCTCATTAGCATTCCATGAGACGCAAACCCCAAGAATCCCTCACAAAAACCTCAATTAAAGCTGTTAGCTTCACGGTGTCTCAAGGAAAATAAGAATGGCGGAGTCATTTGTTAATGTCTGAACCTGTTTATCACATGGAAATGAACAAGTCAATATTGTTGCTAGTGAGCAGAACTCATATGAAAGCGGATTACAGATATGTCGTATGACGAGTGATTCGGTCCTGAGTGTGTTTTCAGTTTTTCTTGGCCTTACAGTATGCCTTATTTTAGTATGTCTAGATTTATTAAATAACATTGTATTAATATTATAACATTTATTAAAATATCTAAATATTTTATTTTTTCAAAACAATGTCCCTTAATTTATGTATTTATTTGCCTACTTTTGTTTTTTGTTTTTTGTTTTTTGTTTTTTTTATGTATTTTTTTCATCTATTAAGGTAAATCAAGGTAATGAAGGTAATATTACATTTACATTACTGTTTTATTGCATCAACAAATTAATTTAATATATATATATATATTAAAATAATAAATATTTATGAAATTAATATTGTATAGTATAAATATTGTATAATATAAAGCCACCTAATTTTAAAATATGACATCCATAGAAAATATTTGGAAGTATTTATACATTTTGCATATTATATATATATATATATATATATATATATATATATATAAATATATTTATTAAAATACGTAAATATTTTTTTTTTTTAAACAATGTCCCTTAATTATTTTAATTTATTTATTTATTAGCCTACTTTTGTGTCATTTTATTTTTATAATTTTTCATCTATTAAGGTAAATCAAGATAATGAAGGTAATATTACATTTATATTGTTGTTTTATTACATCACCAATTTTTTTTTTTTTTTTACATTCATTATTTTATTTATTTATTTTCATTTTGCAATATTGTATAAATATAAATATCTTAATATAATAAATATTAAGTTAATTAATAGTATGAATATTGTATAATATAAAGCAGTTTAATTTTAAAATATGACATCCATAGAAAATATTTAAAAGTATTTATACATTGTGCTTATTAAATAGTATTTATTTAAACATCTATACATATATATATATATATATATATATATATAATTTTTTTTTTTACCGATGTTCCTTATTCATTCATTCATTCATTTAGTCACTTTGTCTTCATCTATAATTAATCATCTGTAATTATAATTAAGGTAAATCTGTGTAATTAAAATAACATCACATTTACATTATTGCTTTATTGCATCACCAAACTTTTTTTTTTTCATATTACAATTATTTTGTTATATTATTGTAAAACTGTATAAATATTTTAATATAATAAATAATAGTATAAATATTGCATAATGTTAAGCCGTCCAATTTTTTAAATATTAAATCTATGGAAAATATTTTAAAGTATTTCTACATTTTCTTAAAATATGATAATTTAACAAAGAGTATATTGAATGATGTCCCTCGCCTTTTTATTTATGTATTTATTTATTCACATTACTGTAAGTGTTACTGTTAAACAGCTACAACTATAGCCAAATAATTTATTTAAAAATCTATTTTAAGTTTTCTTCTTGTTCTTCTTCTTCTTCTTCTTAAAAAATGTTCCATAAATTAAATTTTTAATTTGATTCAGTTATTGTTTTCTTGCATTATGAAAGTCTGTGGTGCAGTTTCCATGTAATTTTGGAGGTGTCTGTGAAGTGACAATCTTGTTATCATGTGTTTTTTTGACTTTGGAAAGTTGCATTGTTGATTTGTATCATGAAAATGCTTTTAAATGAAGTTTTAGTATAATAACTCTAGACTGCGTTTTAGCTGGATTGCGTATTGCATTTTGTGGATTAGTGAGGCCATGTGACGTTCGTGTCCCAAAGACGATGCTTTGATCCGGCTGTGCTTTTAAAGATGATAATGGCACCAGAGTGATGTTTTGAGATGCAAGGATGAAAGTCAGCAAACTGATGTTTCCTTACGAGATTGTGTTGCATATTTAGCTGTCCGTTGCTCTTGCCAAAATGCTCTTAGTCCCTTAACAAATCTACTGAAATCTCTCATAAAGACATAATCAGTTTTCCCTCTCTGTTTGCCTAATAGCACTCCACTATTACAATAATTGAGCTCTTCCATTTCTAGAATGCACTTTCATTTTGCTTTCATATATTATCTAGTAAAAGTACACTACAGACAGAGGCCACACTGCAATAATGCTTTATTGCTGCTGTTTTGGGAAATCCGCGGAGCCGATATTGTCGTAGGTATCAGGAAGGGTTTCTGTGCTGCGTTCTGAATACTGATCTTATTATGAAGACAAAAGGGGAAGTGTCGAGGGAGTCATTAGGACAACTTCTTGCTTTTAAAGAAGCATCGTTTGACCTTAATTACTGACATGAGCCTTTGTAAAGAGAATTAGAGGATGTGTCAAGTGTGAAATTACATTGGTAAATGTAATAGCACACTTGTAGCCTTCAGGGAAAGGTGACAATCAGAAGAGGATTGGTAGTGGAGATACAGGAGAGAGCTTTGTATGTGTATGTTAGCGTGTGCTTTAGCCAAACAGAGACTTGTTATTGATTGATTGACACCTATAGCTTCAAGTGCTTTTCATATGCTTCCTCATTTTTTTTTTTTCTCTTTTCTCTTTTTTCTTTTCTTTTTTTTTTTTCTTTTGTTCAACTGATGCAAAACCTGTAGCTTCTAGTGCTTTATATATGTGTTCCCTTATTATTGTATTTTATTTATTCAACTAATGCCAAACATGTAGCTTTCATGTATGCTTATTTTATTTTATTTAACTTGTTCCAAATGCATTGATTTCACCACTTTTTATATGCTCTCTCATGATTTTTATTTTATTTTATTTTTTTATTAACTTGCTAAACAAATGTATAGCTTTCAGTGCATTTTTATATGCTCTCATGTGTTTATTTTATTTTTTTATTATATTGTATATTTTATTTTATCTACTCAACTTTTTCCAAACTTGTAGCTTCCCATGATTTTCGTATGCTTTCCATGTTTTATTATTTTATTTATTTTTTATTATTTTATTTATTTTCATTTTGTTTTATTCAACAAATTCATTGTGTCCAGTGCTTTTTATATGCTCCCCCATATTTTAATTTCAATTAATTTTATTTATTCAACCTTTTGCCATGCTTGTATGTTTTTCCATTATTTAATTGAATAAATTAAATAAAAAATAAATGCATTGCTTTCAGTGCTTTTTATGTGCTTCCCCATGTTTTTAAAATCAATAATTATTAGCAAAACAATGCCATTGACGTCAAACCTGTTGTGACACAGATCTATCTTCATTTTTTTATCTATTTTATTTATTTACCTTTTCAAAGCTGTTTTTCCTTCCACAAACCATCCTTTTCATGTTTTTTTTTCCATTATTTAATTGAATTGAATTGAATTTTATTTTATTTTTTACTTATGCCAAACCTGCAGCTTCCCATGGTTTTCATATGCTTTCCCATATTTTATTTTATTTTATTTTATTATTTAAAAAAAAAAAAAAAAATATATATATATATATATATATATATATATTTTTTTTTTTTTTCATTTTATTTTATTATTATTTTATTTTATTTTATTTTTAGTTTATGCATCCCCATGTTTTTTTAAATCAATAATTATTAGCAAAACAATGCCATTGACGTCAAACCTGTTGTGACACAGATCTATCTTCATTTTTTTATTTATTTTATTTATTTACCTTTTCAAAGCTGTTTTCCCTTCCACAAACCATCCTTTTCATGTTTTTTTTTCCTATTATTTAATTTAATTTAATTTATTTAATTTTATTTAATTTTATTTTTTACTTATGCCAAACCTGCAGCTTCCCATGGTTTTCATATGCTTTCCCATATTTTATTTTATTTTATTTTATTTTTAGTTTAGTCAACTTATTCCAACCCCATAGCTTTCAGTGGTTTTCATATGCATCCCCATGTTTTTTTAAATCAATAATTATTAGCAAAACAATGCCATTGACGTCAAACCTGTTGTGACACAGATCTAACTGTGCTAAATTTGATTTAAGAGCTGCAATGGAGAGGAAGAGTTTCAGTAAATAACATAACTCTATAGCCCATGAGTCATAAAGATCACTTTTATGCTCCCCCATGTTTTAATTGCATTTAATTTTATTTATTCAACCTTTTCCCATGCTTTTCATATGTTTTTTCCATTATTTAATTGAATTGAATTTCATTTTTTTTTTTTTTTACTTACACCACACCTGTAGCTTTCCATGCTTTATATGCTGATTTATTTAAATTTTATTTATTCAACTGATGCCAAATGTGCAGCTTGCAGTGTTTTTCATATGTTTTCCCTTATTTTATTTATTTATTTCAGTTTGCTAAAAAAATGCATATAGCTTTCAG